>MCJB01052435.1:23595-39948 GCA_002018475.1 Nicotiana obtusifolia | reverse complement strand
GGAATGCCTTGAAGGAGCCCAAAGATCAATCATCTGGCATATGCAGATGATATGATCATCTTCACATCCTCGGATGCTGCATCACTAACACTGATAATGGAGGTTTTAAATGCCTACGAGACAGCATCTGGCCAACTCATCAATAAAAGCAAATCTGCTATCTACCTGCACCATACAGCCAAAAACTCAGTAATCTCAAAAGTGGAAAGAATTACAGGTATTGAAAAGCAGGACTTCCCCTTCACTTATCTTGGATGCCCAATGTTCTACTCCAGAAAAAGAATTGCTTACTATCAACAGATCATTAACAAGGTACAAGACAGACTTCATTCTTGGAAAGGCAAATTACTCTCAATTGGAGGAAGAGCCATCCTGATAAAACATGTTCTACAAAGCATGCCTGTTCACCTACTGTCAGCAGTTAATCCACCAAAACAAGTGATCAACCTACTCCACAAGCTCTTTGCACAATTTTTCTTGAGCAACACTGTCGGCGAAAAAAGCAGACACTGGTCCTCATGGAATAACCTTTGTCTTCCTTATGAAGAAGGGGGTGCAGGCTTCAGATGCCTCCACAACATGTCTAAGGCTTTATTTTGCAAAATCTGGTGGAATTTCAGAACTAAACCGAGTCTCTGGAGTGCATACATGAGTCAAAAGTACTGCAAAAGAAACAACGCAGTAATAGTCCCCTGGAGCAGAGGCTCACAAACTTGAAAAAAGATGCTAGAGTGCAGAGAAATTATAGAACATCAAATCGCCTGGCAAATCAAAATGGGGTCATCACTGTTTTGGTATGACAATTGGACCAAACTGGGAGCACTATATCACATAGTGCCACCAAACACTCCAATCGATGAATCAATTCAGAATGTGAATTACTTCCTGCAAAATGAAGAATGGAACTCCTCGATGTTAATAGAAACACTGCCACAGGATCTAGTGGATTATATAACCACAACAATAAGAGCACCAAACATGAAATAAACACTTGACATACCTTTCTGGATGCCACAAACTCATGGCAGTTTCACAGTCACTACTGCGTGGGAATACCTCAGAAAAAGGGAAAATCCAAAGAAAGCATACGAGAAGATATGGATCAAAGGGCTTCCTTTCAAAATCGCTTTCTTTATGTGGAGAGTATGGAAGGCAAAACTCCCTTTAGATGATATCTTGAAAAGATGGGGTTACCACCTACCTTCGAAATGCTGGTGCTATACTGATCCAAAGGAGGAAACCATGACACATCTATTCTTTGATTCCTGCACAGCCAACAAGGTATGGAAATATTTCCTACAAAGAGCTGGAATCTCGATGGAAGGTCTGACGTTCCAACAAGCAATAACGAAATGCTGGACAACTCAAACAATCAATAGAATCAAAATAGTGCTGCAAGCACTACCTTCCTGCATAGTTTGGGAGCTCTGGAAAAGAAGAAATAGTATCAAACATGGAGAACCAATAACAACTGGCAGAGTCATTTACCAAATATCCACTACAATCCAAGCTCTAGTTAATACCAGAAAACCTGGTTTTGACGCACCATACAAATGGAGTGAGCTTCTCCACAAGCTTGAAACTCACAATCCCAAAATAACTTATAACAAAGTGACTTAGGAACCTCCAAAACTGGGGTGGATAAAGGTTAACACAGATGGAACATCAAAAGGAAATCCAAGAAGAAGCTCTATCGGCTACTGTCTGAGAAATGAGAAGGGCGACCTCATATATGCAATGGGCAATGAGATACAAGAAGGAACCAACACAGAAGCGGAAGCAGTAGCCATCAAGGAAGCCATAAAATACTGCATATCACATGGTTACACGCAAATTTGGTTGCAGACTGACTCCATGCTACTAAGCAACATTATTAATGGAAAATGGAACCCCCCTTAGTGCATAATTGACCAAATAGAAGAAATCCTTCTTATGAAACAAGAGCTTACACTGAACACTTCCCACATATTTAGAGAAGGAAACAAACTGGCCGACCACATCGCAAATCTAGCCTTAGAGGAAGGATCTTTTGAATGGTGGCACTTCAATCATTTGGACAGGACTGCAAAGCAAATCCTAAACAA
This sequence comes from Nicotiana obtusifolia, assembly GCA_002018475.1. NCBI lineage: Eukaryota > Viridiplantae > Streptophyta > Magnoliopsida > Solanales > Solanaceae > Nicotiana > Nicotiana obtusifolia. Next base: position 37,864 of record MCJB01052435.1, on the reverse strand, counting down.
TGACAAATCGCAATGTCCCTACCTTCGAGTAAAGATAGCAAAATGATAAATCATGGGAAGAAAAGGAAGGAAGGGAACAAAGTGACAAAAAGCACGAAAAGAAACAGCAGCCCACTGCTGTTCCACACAGCTTATACCATATCACTGACTCCTTTATTTATGTCTTTGCAGGTTAATCCAGTAACAGTAGGAAGACAAGCAAATACTCTGCTTTTCATCAATGTTTCAAGCAGTCAACAAATCCTAAAAGAAATCTTGTTTATACAGCTAGAAAAAATAATAACAGGGAGAAATACCACGAAGCTGCAGCTCACAAATGTTTTAAACAGCCAACAAAAGATAACAAAGCAACTGGACACATTACTTGGGAGCACAACAACTCCAACCCCAGCAAACAACAAACCAATTCATACAGAGAGCAGGCAACAAATTACAATAGAACAGCTGAATGCTCAGGGAAGAATATGGAGCACACAACTGACCTTTCTTAATATACTGCTATCTCGCTTACTTCACATTACACCACTAATTTCTTTACTTTTGCTTTTGCAGTTTGAAACAATGGTAACAGGGAGATACTACAACTATAAATGCTCAATAAACCAACTGGACGCATGGAGTTTCTACTGGAGCACACAATCAACCACAAACTCTCTCTTAAGAAACATCAGACTGCAAACTAATGCAAAGACAATAATTTCACAACAGAAGAAAAAGAAGACAAGATATCAGAAAGATTGCAGCAATGGATCGAACCAACAGCCACCTTCTCTATTCTCGGCAAGCAGCAATAACGCAGGCCTGGAATATACAGCAAACAGAGTCACGAACCTCAAGCCCCAACAATGCAAAGCAACAAAAGAAAGCAGCAAAAACAGAGAAAGAAGAATCAGAACAGCTGCACATTTCACACAAAGGCCTCGCAACAATGCACAGACTCATCAACTGGATCTCGTAATCATGTCAACAGGATATGCTTCTTATAGGGGTAGGTCATTGGCGCAATTGTATTGTGTGGTATTAGCACCACCGGTGCTCATTCTAATACAATTGTTCCAATCACCCTCTACCTATAAAAGCATCATCCCTCACAAGCTTAGCATAATTTACACCCAGGCCAATCACATCACCCCTTTGTACGCCAGAACTGATCCAACTCCGCAAACAAAGGAACAGAGAACCAACAACATATCCACAGAGCATGACTTGTGTATAGATAACCTAGAACTTCTAACGCATCATCTTTGTATAGAACTCACTACTTACTATCAAGGTATCTATAGTCAACGCTTTAGAACGACTAGATACATGTACTTTTTTGGCGAGGTAAGGTTTATGTCCCCCTCCTTTGTAAATTTTTGCTAAGCTATCAATAAATAACTCATTTAAATCAAAAAAAAAAAAAAGACTTTCATGCAAAATTTGAGGTCATTCGGAGTTGTTTAGGCTTGTATGGCGCAAGTTTTGAATTTGAAAATGTTCATTAGTTCATTAGGCTTGAATTGAGGTGTGATTCGTAGTTTTGAAATTTTTTGGTGTGATTTAAGGCCTCGAATAGGTTCGTGTTCTGTTTTGGGATTGGTTTGTATGTTTGCACGGGATCCTAGAGGCCTCGGGTGTGTTTCAGATGAGCTATGGACCATTCCACCTTGTTTTTGGACTGATGATGTACTCAAGACTAATTTCCTTCTTCGCGTTCGCGATCAAGCTCCGCGTATGCAAAGCAGCCAAATGCTGGGAGGAGCTTAGCCTATGCATTCGCGAGGTCCAGGCCGCGTCCGCAAAGGCTTGGATGTTTGCTTCATCGCGTTCGCGATATGGGAACGCAAACGCGAAGGCCTTTCTCTTCGCAAATTATTTTTGGTCTTCGCGAACACGATAAGGGTCCCACGTTCGCAATGTATAACACATGGGCAGACTATATAGTACTTTATTTTGAGGGTTTGAGTTATTATATAATATTTTGATTAGAGAGCTCAGTTTTGGGTGATTTTGGAGGGGATTTTCATAATTTAGATCGGGGTAAGTGTTTTTTACTCGGATTTGTCCATTTTCAATGATTCCATCTTTGTTTTTATCATTTTAAATAGTGATTTGAATTGGAGAAATTGGATATTTTTGTAAAAACTTATCTAAAACATAAATTGAGAATTTGAAGGTTGATTTAATGTCGAAATTGGATGGTTTTGTTATGGAACTCGTATCGAAATGAGTGTTCAAAATTTGTGAATTTGGTTGGGTTCTGAGGTGCGAGGTCGGGGTTGACTTTTTGAGTTGACTTTTTAATTTTCATTAAAGATCGAATCTTTATTATCCGGAGTTGCTTCCTATGGCTTTTATTTATGATATTAAGTTATTTTGGCTAGATTCGAGCTGTTCGGAGTTGGATTTGCGTGGGAAGAGCTTGTTAGTGGACTGATTTAGCTTGTTTAAGATAAGAGTTTTGTCTACCTTTGTGCGGGGGAACTACCCCTTAGGATTGTATTGATTGTACTATTTGAATTATGTGGAAGACTCGTACATGAGGTGACGTGTGTACATGGGCTTATATATAAAAATTGATTGGTTTAGACTCTTAGATTACTTATAACAATTTAATTAAAGTTGTTATTATTTGTTCTATCTTTCGTTGTCAAGTTTATTCTTACGTGCTTTAATTGAAGTTGTTATTACATTTTCTAGTTTTCATTGTCGAGGTTACTCTTATTTTATTTGTAGTTGTTGTTACATGCTATTCTTTTCATTGTTGAGTTATTCTCATGCATTTATTGGCTTAAAAGCTAGTCAAACCATCTTTTAAGCTCTTTTTAGATTTTTGGAGTGTTTGACAAAAAAGAAAACTGCTTAAATAAAGTTTAAAAGGGCTTAAAAAAAGCCAAAAACCACAGGTTGGCTGACCCTAACTTCTCCATTTTTGTCTTAAAGGCCATCTTATTTTGACCAACGAAATTACTTACGTGTCCCTTATAACTTTGACTAATCCCAAAAGTAACCTCATCAAATAAATCCTAAAACATCGACCTACTCCTACTTTCTTCAGTTTTGAAGCCTCTGCTCATCTTATTTCCTCTTCTTCTCCTTCATCTTCAGTTGTTCTGTAAGTTCACTCAAGTTTTCAGTGAAAATCGATCTTCTTTATATGATTTTTCTTTGAGGTATGGGAATACCCAGATTATCTCAAACCTGGTTTAAGGCTTTGCATTTAAAAAAAATAGTAATAATCTTTTTGCAAGTTTTGTATTTGGTAATGGTCCGCTTATATAGAAATCGATGTTCGGCAGATTGTTACACAATAAGCAGAGGAAGATGTTGGTTCTTGATTTGTTTTAGGCAATATTTTTTTTGTCTTTTCAATAGAAAAAAGTGCTTACCAGTACTTGTTTATCAAACACTTCAACAACTTTTTTGAAGTTCCAGCACTTGTGCTTAAAAGCTACTTTTTTCCAGCTAATCCAAACGGGCTCTTAGTCGTAGTTGTTATTTCATGATATATCTTTCATTGTTAAGATTATGTTATGCATTAGAATTTGAAAGTTGCCATTTCATGGAAATACCTTCATTGTTGAGTTATAGAAGTTGTAGTTGATGAGAGCTATTAACACGTTTGTGGTTGAAGTTGTTGGTTATTGGAATACCTTTCCTTGTTGAGTTATTTCTCATTCATGCTGTTGTTAATGAGATTCTTGTACACACTGTGGTTGGTCGTGGACTATATGTTGTGGTGACATTGATATTATTTATTTTTGGCAATATTGTGGCATATGGGCACGTGTGGTACGAGTTAATTAATCTGTTGTGATATTGAGCATGCGGCGGCACAAGGGTGGTGTATTGATGCGCGTGAGGCGAGATAAGGTGATATTTATACACGTGTTTCTAGTAAGAGAATTACTTGAAGTCACGCGGTGAAATAAGGGGGGCTAATGCACGTGAAGCCATTGCGGGAAAAATGATTTTAAAAATATATGCAAGGCTCATGCGGCGATATAAGGAAGATTGTGATTGTGATTTGTGAAATATGAATATGAGGTGTGGTACCTCGGTGTGATTCTTGTTGTACATTCTACATTGGAAAGGCTTGTTGATTTGAACGATTATTGTTTTGTTTGCTTACCTCATTCCATTCGTATTTTTGATTGTAATTGGTGACTTGTCGTCTTTAACTTTATTGTCACTCGATACTTTTATTTCCGTAGTTAGCCGGTTATTGATAAATTGCTTTATTGTCATCTAATTGCCTTTATTTCCCCATTTTTATATTATATTAATATTTTGCACGGGTTTCTATGTCTAGTAGGTGTCTTGACCTGACCTCGTCACTACTCTACCGAGGTTAAGCTTGATACTTACTGGGTACCGTTATGGCATATTCCCGATATGCTTTTACACGTTTTTGTCCAGATCCAGGTACTTCTTCTCGTGTCGGAAACTAGTGAGTTGACTCAGTTGCTTTAAAACTTTCAAAGTATACCTGCTTGACGCTCGTAGGCCTTGGAGTGACCTTCTAGTGATCTTATGCTACTGTTTCTTATATTTCCGAACATTATTGTATTAGAGATTCTTAGAATATGTCAGTAGAGCTTATGACTCAGTTCCACCGATTTTGGGGATTACTTGACTGTTGTTCTGTTTTGGCTTATTATGGTATTTTATCAGTTTAATTTAATATCTTAGATGTTATTTCTTCTAAGTTTTCAATGTGGGTTAGCTTACCTAGTCTTAGAGACTATGTGCCATCACGATATCCTAAGGTGGGATTTTGGGTTCGTGACAACCCCGTAGGAGTTGACCTAATTGTATTATTTAAATTATGTAAAAGAGGTGTACATGAGGTGACGAGTGTGTACACGGACTTATCTGTGGTAGTTGACTGATTTAGACTCTTAGGCTATTAACATGCTTTTAATTGACGTTGTAGTTCTATGGAATATCTTTCATTGTTGAGTTATTTTTCATTTCATTTTTGTAGTTATTGATGGCTGTTAACATGTTTTTAATTGAAGTTGTAGTTATATGGAATATCTTTCATTGTTGAGTTATTTCGTGTTTTGTTTTTGTAATTATTGATGGCTAGTTTTTAATTGAAGTCGTTGTTATATGGAACATCTTTTATTGTTGAGTTACTTTTTCGTTCCATATTGTTGTTGGTAAGATTCTTGTACACATGGTTATGGAGCTGTGGGCTATGTATTATTGTGATATTAGTATTATTGTTTTGGCGATATTGTGGAATTGATATTGTTGTTTGAGAAATACTGTGGCATATGGGCACATGGTGTGCGATTGATTGTATGGTGTGATTCGGATGCGCATGCAGTGGCATAAGGCTGGTGTGTATATTGATGCGCATGCGGCGAGAGAAGAGGTACTTATGCGCATGTTGCTAGTAAGGGGAATTACTTCATTTTGTAGCACACGCAGCGAGATAAGGAGGCTAAAGTGCGTGAAGCTATTTTGAAAAAAATATTTTAAATGTGAAGCTCACGCGGAATCATACGGATAACATGTGATTATGAGTGGGACATCAAGGTGACTCTTGTTGTTATTTTTGTGTTGGAACGGTTTGTGACTTTTTGTGTGTGTCATGCATTTTACGTGATTTGTGGAGTTGTTTTAATGTGCTAATTTGTATTTCCGTGCTACTTGATGATTTGGTGTTCAAGAGGTTTACTTATGTAGAGTTATTATCACATATTCTGCTGAGTTGTAGGTAACATAACTGATTAAAATAAAGAAATTATTATCATGCTTTACTTTATTTAATCTTAAATTAAACTCATTATCGCATTTGATATTTTACTTTATTTGAATTGTCATCATACTTTACTTCATTTAATTCTTAAATTAAACTCATTATCTCATTTGATGCTTTACTTTATTTAGATTGTTATCATGCTTTACTTTATTTAATTCTTAAATTAAACTTATTATCTCATTCGATGCTTTACTTTATTTAAATTGATATCATGCTTTACTTTATTTAAATGAACTTTTTTGAATATTTTATTTGTAATTGATACGGATACGATATACGTGGTGGCACGTGGTCTTGCTATGCGAAGGTGATTGATAATGTAGGCACGAGGTGCCACGTGTGTAAGAGTTGTGATTTGAGACTTGTGATTTGTGGTTATGAGGCGTGGTACCTCGGAATGGTTCTTGATATAAATTTGGTGTTGGAACAACTTGATTATTTGAAATGTTATTGCTTTCCTTAATTTATTTTACTTGTATTTAACAGTATTTTGATTATTTTGCTATTCTATCTCATGTTTACTCTTGTTGCCATTTATTTATTTTGTTTTCCGTTGTTAGTTTTATACTTATATTATGCACATGTTTCTATGTCTAGTGAGTGTCTTGACTTGAACCTCGTCACTACTCCACTGAGGTTACTCTTGGTACTTACTGGATATCGTTGTAGTGTACTCATAGTATGCTTCTACATATTTTTGTGTAGATACAGGTATTTCAGATCGTGTTGGTTTGGGAGTGGTACATGTGCGATAGGAGGCTTGAAAGTATACTTGTTGTTCCGTTGTAGGCCTCATGGTCACCCTCTTACTTCATTGTAATCCAAAACAATATTGTATTTTGGAAAATCTTGTGTACTCTCCGTAGAACTTATGACTTTTTATTGCAGGATTTTGGAATTGTGAAAGTTGTATTATAATATTGGCTATGTTTTGGGCCATTGTTCTTAGTTTTATTTAATATTAAATTGTTATATCCTGTCTGAGGTTGTTGTGTGATAGACTTACCTAGTCGTAGAGATTAGGTGCCATCACGATTCTTAAGGTGGAATTTTGAGGTCGTGACACAAGTCCACATTAACCATCTCTATAATCTATAAGATAAATAATGGAAAAGGGTTAACCTTTTTCCTAATCAGAAACTAGGAGAAAGTAATAAGGGCATACAAACGAGTCAGACAAATTATAAAAAATGAATTTAATAATAAAAATATTAGTGAAGTCCCACGCATTGAAAAAGATAGTTGAGTCTAGATCTTTATAACGTTCCGGATGGTCATTTTATATATTGTAGTTCTGTTTCCCTATTTATTGTTCCTTCTATGCTCGTTTGTGGTTATGTGACTGTCGGGAGTGGTTGCTTTGATTTCGGGGAAGTTTCGCAGTGAATTGGGACACTTAGTCTCAATGTTGGAAGTTTAAGTTGAAAGAATTGACCGAAGTTTGACTTTAGTAAGACGACTCAGGAATGGAGTTTTGATAGTTCCAATAGCTTTGTATGGTGATTTTGAACTTAGGCGTATGTCCGGATATTGATTTGGAGGCCTGTAGGTTGGTTTGAGGCTTTTTGGCGAAAGTTGGAAAGTTGAACTTTTGGAAAGTTGAGAGGTTTAACTGAGAGTTGACTTTGTTGATACAGGGTCTGAATTTTTATTCCGGAAGTTGGAATAGGTCCGTTGTATTATTTGGGGCTAGTGTGAAAATTTTGGGGTTATTTAGAGTTGATATGATATGGTTCGGCATCGGTTTTAAAAGTGGGAAATTCTTTAGTTCATTAGACTTGAATTGATGTGCGATTCATGATTTTGATGTTTTTTGATGTCATTTGAGGCTTCGAGTAAGTTTTTATTTGCGATTTTTCAAGATTTGGATAAGGATAAGTATTTTTGACTCGGATTTATTATTATTTCATGATTCCATATTTGTTTTTAGCATGTCATTAGTGAATTAAAGTGAAGAAATGAGGGATTTTTGTAAAATATTTCTAAAGTAAAAATTGAGGATCTGAAGGTCGAATCGAGGTTAGAATTGGATTAAATTGGTATGGTTGAACTCATTATTGAATGGGTATTTAAAATTTGTGAGTTTGACCGGTTCCTGAGTGCGGGCTCGATGTTGAATTTTTTGGTTGAGTTTTTTATTTTCATAAAGATCGAAACTTTATTATTTGAAGTTGTTTCCTATGACATTATTCGTTGATATTGAGTTGTTTGTGACTAAATTCGAATTGTTTGGGGCCGATACGCATGGGAAGGGCTTGCTAGAGTATTTTTTTCGCGTTTTGAGGTAAGTAACACATCTAAACATGGATTTAAGGGTATTTAACTCTGAGAACTACGTTATATGAAAGATATTGGAATGACGTACGTGCTAGGTGGCGAGCATGTGTGCATGCACCGGCGTATTCATGGTTTGGGGGACCTTTAGGCTATTACCGAGCTTGTTTTGCTATCATATCTTCTTATCCCTGCGTTTTACCTACGTGTTTAATCATTTGAACTATGATTCATGTTAAACATCATGTCTAGGCTAAGTGCTATTTGTTTGAGACTTGATAGGGCTATTCTTGCTGTCTCATAGCTATATGTTTATTTGTACACATATTTTTAGTCATGATGCTATATATCCGTGTCTGATATTTTTGTCTCTGTACTTCTTGTTTGATTTCTCATATGTTGTTGATCCCTCTTATGTATAACACTGTTAAACTAAGCATTTTGAGATGTGTTTATCTGAGACAGGAACGGTAAATGATTGAGTTTGGGCCATAGAGGCAGTTTGGTATTGATTTTGAGGTGACGCGTACACTAGGCCCATATTGGACTAAGTGTTATTGTTTTGGGGCGACGGGTGCACCAGACCTCACTATTGGGCTAAATGGTTATAATTAGCGTTTGGGCAAGATCCGCCTCTCCGGAGTCGGATATGCCAGCAGTGGGCACAAGCAAAGTATTTTATATACATGCTTTGATGATGTGCAGTTATGCCAGGCACCCGTACAGTATTAAGTGTGAGTATTGATAGATTCACCGTGATATTGTTGATTTACATGTTTGCTTGACATGCAGGTGTCGCACCCCATTTTTTTGCTTAAGCAGGTTTCGACATGTGACAACTCTTTTAAAGGGTATTAAGAGAGAAGAGTCGCCACCTAACGATTTTAAGGTGCGTTAGGGCACCTATTTGCAAGTAACTCCGATTAAACTATTTTACGTCACCAAAGATTGGGTAAGGGTTCAAATTACCTCGAAGAGAAGGTGTTAGGCACTCTTCAAGATCCACAATTGTGGTTCCCGGCCGAATTTTAAACTAAGTGGGATTATCTGAATTATTAAGTAAACTAAGTGATTTAAGCACGTCAATTGATTAATTATTATTAATAGCTAAGAGATTAACATGCAATTAATTATCAATTGTACTAAGTGATAAATAAAGTAAAAGGAAGAAAATTGGCTGATAATAATTAAGTGAAACTGTTTGAAAGCAAACTTTAGACAACAACCATATAAATAGCATACGTCAAAGGAACAGAGAAGCAATTTTACTGATATTGGAGGTGAAATAGCTCCTCTTATATGATGATTATTACATAAATTACTATTGAAAACGTACAAAAGTAAATAAAATTAAATCTAGCTATCCCCACACAAATGAAACATATAAGGATGATCAGTTAAATAGTTAAAGGAGGACCTAAAATTTTACGCTTAATGGATCAATCCCGTACAAAGTCAGCTAAGACTTTTATAACCAAAGTGTAATAGCTATTCATGCAATTTCTGTATCATCTCCAACTACCCTCGTTACTATCTTCAAGTTGTTAACCTAAGAGCGCACATGTTGATTCTGAATCGTGCCTTAGTAAGCCTACCGACTCCATTCTTATAGTCCAGAAAGCTTTAGACACTATTCTAAGGGGATGGCACTAGACTTAAATAAAAATTCAGATTTCTATTTCTATTCTTATTAGCGTCACATAAAATAAAGTACATTGGGACTTAAACAAGTAACGCATAAGACAAGTAAAGGCTTATGTTGGCCTCCGAATTAATTAAGATAATTAATTAATTATGTACTAAAGTACTATAAGTAATTGAAGAAAAATGAGAGTAGAAAATGACCTGAAGCATTTCACCAAACCAAATAGGTAAACTTGGAACAGCAGTTACGTTAAATCAACTAGTAGGTTATTAAAAGAAAAAAGATAATAATAGACCAAAAATAAGAAAGAAGTTTTAAATACAAAAAGAACATGTTTACTCTAAAATTCGAGAAACAATTGAATTTATTCGCAGTGCTAAGGATATGTGAAATTATTCAATACAATGAAAAATATGGCAGTAAACAATAATTGAATGAAGGATGATCAAACCGTTAGGGTTGAATAGATTTTCTTAAATGAAACAATATGCAATGAGAAGTAAATAATTCTGCTAAGAGATAGCAATAATAATGAGTATTTATGTGATGGGTATCGTCCGTTACAATGAAGATAAATGCCCCTCTTATAGATAGAAGAAGAGTCCTACATATGGTAAAAGCCTGATTCAAGATAAATTCTCATAGTTACGGGATGAAATTTCCCTAAAATAATGATTTAACGTCTATGATAGTTGGGACCGTGACTCTCACCGAAATATCAGGAACCCACGAGATCTTCGGTCTTCCCGTTATACGAAATTGATCCTTTTGCCATAAGATGCACCTTCCTTGACTGGCGTCGATTGCCTTACCTTGATTGCTTCAGCTCCGAACCCAACGATGCCCGACTTCGGGCTTTCCTTCCCGAAATGCTGATCCCGTTATGAAGTAGTCCGGTCTTGTATTACGCTTGAGCCCGACCTTCCTTATACGCTCGATTATATCCGGCCCAATACAGATAGTCCCCTCGTTTATTAGAGAGTAAAGACAAAAAATGATATGAATCATCGTTCCTCGAGACTTTAGTCAAATAATCAACATATTCATTAAGCATGACACGAAGCTAGAAGCTTCAAATCACTGAACCCTAGAAGACCTTTTGTTGGTGCGTGATGGCAGCGCCGTGATGCACGTGACAGTCGACAAAGGAAATCATTGCCTGTCTTGTCTGACTGCAAAACTCTGCAACTTCTGTGTATAACATTTAATGTTCCCTTGCATCATGCTTTGAACCGCCGCTTTTGGGAAAGTATAAATACTTCCCTCCCCCTTTGAATTCCAACCTTTACGCTGCTCAACAACCTGCTTCTTATAGTTTTCTGCATTTTCTCATCACAAAATCTCTCTTGCACCTTACACTTCTTTGCTTTCCACTTCTGTTACTTCAATCACCATGGCCAAAACTTCTAAATCTGTTCCTCAGAAACAACATCCTTCACCTGCTCGGCCCGTTGAAGAGGCTGGACCTGTTCGCATCGAGGAGACCTCTGCGGAACCTCCTTTGAAGGCCTTTATACCTGTTGGGTGTTCTATAGGCTCCGATTTTAAAGTCGAGAAGCCTTCTTCAGTGCCAGGCCGATGCGAACCGGTCTCACTGTATATCAGCTCGATCACCCATAAAGTCCTTGACAGGGTGAAGGCGGAGTGCAACTGGGCCAACAAAGAAGTGGTAGTCCCTTCTCCGAGTGAGTCAATCACCACTCATATGGAAGGTTATCTAAGTGTGTACACCTACCCTTTCATGTTTGGACCCCTGGACCCTATAATTATTGATTTTTGTAAAAGATATAATGTTACTTTGGGTCAAGTCCATCCATCCGTTTGGCGTATAGTCTATCTCTTCCGCTTCTTCATGAGTAAGGTCGAAGGGGGGCATCCTTTCATTGCTGACCACCTACTCCGATTATACAGTCCCCGGATGTTCGGAGGGGGACTAATAAAACTCACTCGCTGGGCCAGCAAGGCCCCGTTCTCGAGCATCGATGAAGACAAAGATAGAGGCTGGATGAGTCGGTTTGTCCGAATAAGGACCTCCGATTTGATCCCCGCGGAATACATGCCATTCCCTGAGAAGTGGAACACAAGTCGTAATGTCATTTTCTTTTAAACCATTGACTGCTCTCTTTCGAATGTTTAATCGATATGTTCTATAAGATGCAGCCGCTTCCCATATGTCGGCCGCAATTCAACACTTGGAGGACTGGGTCCGAAGAGTGGTGGCTCAAAGGACCTATTCGGAGCGAGCCTGGCGAGAAATATCGAAAGGTCTTTGGGAGGCCAAAAATCACGGTGAGTCCGGCCACACTTGTTTTTCTTATTTGGAGTAACCGATGTTATCACTAACCCTCGGGAATCTCGTTCTACAGGCCTCTCGAAAGATGCTGAATTGAGGTCGACACCCACCGGTGGGGAAGCTCCTCGCCCTCCCCCCGTATCGGAGAAAGAAGGGGGGAAGAAGAGAAAAGAGGCTCCCGGTCCCACAGAGCCCGAGAGAAGGAAAGGTAGGAAAAAGATGAGGGCCCGCAAAGTCACCGTCACCGACCCCACCATCCAAGTGAGTGACAGCTCTGAAGGGGAAGGAAGCCTCGAAACAATGAACAATGAGCCACCTCGGGCAGTCCCCGAGTCAACCGTCGGTGAAGCTTGCGCTCCTCGAGATGAGGATCTCGAGGAGAGAATGAGGATCGGGATCCGGGCTGATACAGGAGGAGCAACGCAAAGAGTCTCGGACATCCCGGAGATGACGGATTCGCCTTCATTTTCAAAGGCAACTCTGAATGATGCCCAAGCTGCAAGAATGCACACACCAAATAAAGGGCCGGTTGCAGCTGGGGCCTTTGATGAATTCTTCAATGGGGTGCCATCGGCTGATACCTTCGGACTCGAAGTGCCAAGAAGGAGTCCCCCGGCCGAGACGAGTAGGGTGTCTGTTGGTGCCAAATTGGTCGACAGATTTCCTGCTTCGAGCTCGAACCCCGATCGGAAGAGGGTGATAACATTCGCTGTCCCCGAGGATACCCGAGTATTGGGTGCACCGGTAGGCGTGGCCAGCTATCTTCATTGCTTGGTGACCAAGGTGGACCAGGCCGCAATGAATGCAGTGGACTGGGCATGCTTGTTCAATGAAGCTCAGCAGGCATCGAATAGGGTATGCATCCTTACGTATTTATCTTGTGCCCAATATCTTACCTCTAAGTCTGCATTGAGTGTTTTAATTTGTATATCTTACAGTCTTCGGTGCTCCACCATGAGGCGTTCCTTCGAATCAAGGAAGGAATGACACAAGAACGGACACAACTTCAGCGGCTCGAAGGCGAGATGTCGAACCTTCGGGCTGAGCTAGATTTTATAAGGAGGGAGCACAGCAAAGGGGTTGACCAGCTGGAGCAAATGGCCGATCGGCTAGACCGACTCCGGTTTGAATTGCACGAGGCTAAGGCTGAAACTAGCGGGTGGAAAGCCATGGTTGAGACCCTGACTTTGGAGAAGGAAGCCTTCCAAACTCGCTTAGAAGAACAAAACTCGGAGGCGCGGGAGAGGATCGGAGTTCTGACCAAGAACATCGAATCCTTACAGCACCAAGTTGAGTCGCTCACTCAGGATCGGGTGGTTCTGGTCAACCAGCTGCATGAAGCGAAATCGGAGATTGCTACCACCAAGGCCGATGCTGAAGACTTAATAGCTCATACAGAGCCGATGCCGAGGCCGCCCAGGAGCAATCGAAGATGTTGGTCGAATATACCAAATGTCAGACCTGCCTCTCCGTTCTTGAGGAGCTTCAAGCCCGGGGTTTTGACTTATCCTCCGAAGTCGACGAAGCAACAAGGATTGAAGCCGAAATGAGGAAGCAAACCTTTCCCGAGGAAGATGAAGATGGCTCAGACTGATGTTGTTTTGTTGAAATGTTATTTTTGTAGCCCGAAATTACATTGTTATATATAAACATCCTTTGTTTTATTTTGACTTTGTTCTGTGACTTTCATGTCTTTCCATTTCCTACCTTAGCTAGGATTGCAAATTACGATCGACTGACTTGAATCCGCACCTATAGATAACCCTGACCAGTTAATAAACTAAACTGGTTTTAGCAAGTTTAACATTAATTCGGCCTTAGCCTTATTGCAGATTCGGGATGGGTTAAAAAACTTTGTTTATTCCCCTCGACCTTTAAGCTATGCTTTTTGGTCTATTAATGAGTCGGGATCACGCCTTAGCAAAATTTGAGTCCCTTTCAATTTAATTCGGCCTTAGCCTTATTTTGGAGAGTCGAGGTCTTGCCTTGGCAAACGTCGATCATCCCGAATTATAGTCTAGCTTGGCTTTAGCCTTTCATAAACTGGGGTTGCCCGAATTAGTCTTACTTTCCTTCGAGTTTTATTAACTCAATATGGCCTTGGCCTAGTTAATCGATTCCGAGGTTTGCCTTGTTAGGTCTTATCCCCCTTCGAATCCGATACATGTATTTTGACAATGTCCATTATTGATAATACGAAGATAATCGAAGAATCCCTTAGGCTTAAAAACACAATGTTGGTGCCAAAAGACTTTGTTAATAGTCATGTGCTTGTACATCTTTGTTTGATGGGGGTGGGGGG
>MCJB01052435.1:0-23533 GCA_002018475.1 Nicotiana obtusifolia | reverse complement strand
GGGTACGGTTCTTCTGACCGTTTGACCCTTACATTGGTTCCTAGTGATCTTTATGGAGTCCCCTTGAAATCGAAGTAAATAAATGAAAGCAACATCGGAGTCGATTACCAAATTCGTGAACTCTGATGAATGACTGATCTATGTTAGCACGACATATGGTTGCCTCATTAAAAACCTTGCCGTAAAACCCAATTTGGGATAAAACCGGTCGAAGGGAAAAAAAGTGCAACGCGTGCTTTCAGTCCTAACGCCTTGTGCTTACCCGTTCGATATCGATTTCTCCTGCATGTGTTAGTACCAACAATCGAAACAAAAGAAAAAATGAAACAGATTACCTTAACAATAGTACCGTTTCAAGTGACTCACATTCCAATTATTCAGCAACTGCTTGCCATCCATAGTCCCGAGCTTGTATGACCCCTTTCCGGTGACCTTCAAGACAGTAGAGGGACCCTCCCAATTCGGTCCCAATTTTCCTTCGTTGGGGTCTTGGGTGTTGAGCGTAACTCTTCTAAGTACCAAGTCCCCAGCGTTAAAATATCGGAGACGGGTTCTCCGATTGTAGTACCTCTCGATTTTTTGTTTCTGAACTGCCATTCGGACCAGAGCTGCTTCCCTCCTTTCATCTAAGAGTTCCAGACTAACGTTCATAGCCTCCCGGTTTGACTCTTCGGTTGCGTGTCGAAACCTGATGCTTGGTTCGCCCACTCGACCGGTATCAATGCTTCGGTGCCATATACTAAGGAAAACGGGGTGGCCCCGGTGCTGGCTTTCTCGGTTGTTCGATATGCCCATAAAACTTCAGGCAGCATTTCCCTCCATTTTCCTTTAGCGTCAGCAAGCCTTTTCTTCAAGTTTTGGATTATGGTTTTGTTGGTCGACTCCGCTTGATAGTTGCTGCTGGGTGATATGGAGTCGACAATATCCTCTTGATCTTGTTATCTTCGAAGAACTTGGTAATTTTGCTGCCAACGAATTGCTTGCCATTATCGCATACGACTTCTAAAGGCATCCCGAACCGGCAAATGATATGGTCCCATATGAAGTCAATCACCTATTTTTCCCTGATCTTTCCATAAGCCTGCGCTTCCACCCACTTAGAAAAATAGTCAGTCATAAAAAGGATAAATTGAGCCTTACCTGGTGCTCGAGGGAGGGGACCGGCAATGTCCATACCCCACTTCATAAATGACCATGGCGATATGACCGAATGTAGTGCTTCTGCGGGCTAGTGGATTATCGGTGCATGCCTTTGGCATCCACTGCATTAGCGTACAAACTCCTTTGCATCTCTTTCCATGTCGTTCCAGTAATAGCCGGCCCGAATTACTTTTCGTACTAATGAATCGGAACCGGAATGGTTGCCACAAGTCCCTTCGTGTATTTCTTTTAAAATATACTCGGTGTCTCCAGGCCCAAGGCATATGGGAGAGGGCCTCCGAATGTCCTCCTGTACAAAGTTCCATCGTCGGCCAAACAAAATCGGGCCGCCTTTGTGCATAACGCTCTCGACTCTTTAGGATCGGATGGCAATTTTCCCGAGCTAAGATACTCCACGTACTTCTTTCTCCAATCCCAGGTCAAGCTTGTCGAATTGACCTCAGCATGACCCTCTTCCACCACCGACCTTAACAACTGCACGACTTTTTCAGAGTCGATTTCTTCGTCTTCGACCGATGAGCCTAAGTTGGCAAGGGCATCGGCTTCGCTAATTTGTTCTCGAGGTATGTGCTGTAGGGTCCATTCCTTAAACCTGTGTAATGTGACCTTAAGTTTATCCACATACCTTTGCATACGCCCTTCCCTAACTTCGAACGTTCTATTTACTTAGTTGACAACGAGGAGGGAATCGCACTTGGCCTCGATTACTTCTGCTCCCAGGTGTTTGGCCAGCTCTAGACCTGCAATCATAGCCTCATATTCGGCTTCATTGTTGGTTAGCTTTATAGTCTTAATAGACTATCTAATTGTATTCCCGGCCGGGGGCTTAAGTACGATACCTAGCCCCGACCCCTTTGAATTTGAGGCGCCGTCTGTGAACAAAGTCCACACTCCTGAAGGAATCCCCGATTTGGTCATGAGTTCTTTCTCGACTTCAGGGAGGAGCGACGGCATGAAGTCGGCGACAAAATCGGCCAGTACCTGAGATTTTATCGAGGTTCGAGGTCGATACTCGATATCGTACCCGCTAATTTCGATGGCCCACTTGGCCAATTGACCTGACAACTCAGGTTTATGCATAACATTTCTAAGTGGGTAAGTTGTCACCACGCATATTGGGTGACATTGAAAGTATGGTTTCAATTTTTTAGAGGCACTCAATAAAGCGAGTGCTAGTTTTTCTAAGTGTAGGTACTTGGTTTCGGCTTCTCCTAATGTTCTACTGACGTAGTAAATGGGAAATTGTGTACCTTGTTCTTCTCGGACAAGGACTCCGCTCACTGCTATCTCCGATACAGCGAGGTAAAGATACAATTGCTCGCCTACTTTCGTTGTATGTAGCAAAGGCGGGCTAGAAAGATACCTTTTTAGTTCCTCCAATGCGTGTTGGCATTCCGGCCCCCACGAGAATTCGTTCTTCTTCCTCAGCAAATTGAAGAACCGATGACTCCTGTCCGATGATCTCGATATGAACGGCCCAATGTTGCTATCCGGCCTGTCAATTACTGCACGGCCTTGACGCTGTCAATGACCGTTATGTCCTCGATGGCCTTAATTTTATCGGGGTTGATTTCTATTCCCCGGTTTGAGACCATAAAGCCAAGGAACTTCCCTGAGCCTACTCCGAATGTGCATTTCTCCGGATTCAACTTCATGTTGTATCTCTTCAGAACGTCAAATGTTTCCTGCAAATGACTTAAATGGTCCTCTGCTCGCAGGGACTTAACCAACATGTCATCGATATAAACTTCCATTGTTTTACCTAGTTTTTTTTCGAACAATTTATTTACTAGGGGTTGGTATGTTTCCCCTGCATTTTTAAGCCCGAAGGGCATCACATTATAGCAATAGGTGCCATACTTAGTGATGAAGGATGTTTTTTCTTGGCCATCCTTATCCATTTGAATCTAGTTATACCCAGAGTAGGCATCGAGAAAACTAAGACTCTCGTGGCCAGCGGTAGCATCGATCATGCGATCGATGTTGGGCAAGGGGAAGGAGTCTTTGGGGCATGCTTTATTTAGGTCTTTATAGTCTATACACATCCTAAGTTTGTTTCCCTTCTTAGGGACTACAACTACATTAGCTAACCATTCTGGGTACTTAACCTCCCGAATGGACCCTATGTTTAAGAGTTTGTTTACCTCGTCCTTGATGAAGGCCTGTTTAGCTTCGGACTGAGGTCTCCTTTTTTGTTTGATCGGCCGAAACTTCGGATCGACGCTCAGCTTGTGCCTGCAATTTCCGGCGGTATGCCTATCATGTCTAAATGGGACCAAGCAAAGGGATTTTTATTAGCTGAAAGGAAAGTAATTAATTTGGCCCTGAGCTCGGAGTTTAAGCCCGAGCCCAGGTATACCTTTCAATCGGGTGCGTCGCTGCGGATTGAGATTTGTTCGAGCTCTTCAACTGTCGATTTGGTTGCGTCGGACTCATCCGGAGCAATAAATGATCGAGGTATCCCGTAACTATCGACGTCAAGCTGATCCTGTTCACCCCCGTTTGTTGAAGGTGACCTCTTTGATTGCTATTTAGCCTTCTGGGGAGGAACGGTAGGTTTTGACGCCGTCTCTTCCACTGCGAACATTTCCCTTGCAGCATGTTGTTCTCCATAAACGGTGACGACCCCCTCAGCCGATGGAAACTTCAACATTTGATGTAACGTTAAAGGTACGACTTTGACGTCGTGTATCCAAGGCCTCCCGAGCAAGGCGTTATATCTCATATCGCCTTCGATCACGCAAAATTTTGTTGCCTTGATAGTTCCAGCGACATTCACCATTAGTGTTATTTCACCCTTGGTTGTTTCTGAATCCATGTTAAAGCCGTTGAGGACCCGGACCTCGGAGATAATCTGGTTTGACAGCCCCAGTTGTTCAATGACCCAAGACCGAACTATATTAGCCGAGCTCCCAAGGTCGATAAGTACACGTTTCACTCGGGTGTTGTGTACTAGCATTGATATCACCAGCGCACCGTTATGAGGTTGTGTAAGCCCTTCTGCTGCGTAGTCCCGAGTACGTTTTTCTCGGGTAATAGATATTTTGGTGCGTTTCAACACTGGTACTTGGGGCGCATCCGCTCCCCCGATTATCATGTTAATTGTGTGCTGCGGCTCTTCTTGATTTGTTAGTCTGTTTCTATTTTCATAGTGATTTTTGGATCGATCACTTAAGAACTCCTGAAGATGCCCGTTTTCGAGCAACCGAGCTACTTCTTCCCTCAACTGCCAACAATCTTCTGTTCTGTGCCCATGCGTGCCATGATATTTACATATGAGGTTGGGATCTCTCTTGGCAGGGTCCGTCTGCAACGGCCTTGGCCATTTGGTGTCTTTAATGCGACCGATGGCTGATACAAGAGTTGCCGAATCGACATTAAAGTTGTACTCGGACAATCAAGGTGCTTCTCGATGGCTACTAGTTCTCTCGAAGTTATTTTTCGGCAACAGTCTCCGATTCCTTTGGTTGGAATCGTTCCTGCTTTCCTATCTCGGGATTTGTGTCCCCTCGGGACGACTCTTCGATCAATTGGGTATGGCCGGTGTCTATCTCGGTTCGACCTTGACTCTCGATAGTTATCCCTTAGAGGTCGATCATAAGTTCTAATAGGGTAAGAGGAGCCCGAGGGGACTCCGATCTGATCATCTTCTACCCTGATCTTCGATTAGTACCGGTTGTGAATGTCTGCCCAAGTGACAGCCGGGTATTCAATCAAACTCTGTCTGAGTTGTTGAGATGCCGTTGAACTTCGGGCATTGAGCCCTTGAGTGAAGGCTTGTACGGCCCAATCATCGGTGACCGGTGACAGATCCATCTGCTCCATTTGAAAGCATGATACGAACTCTCTTAACATTTCATTGTCCCGTTGTCTGACTTTGAACAAATCTGATTTTCTTGTCTCAACCTTGATGGCGCCGGCATGGGCTTTGACGAAGGTATCGGCGAGCATGGCAAAGGAGTCGATGGAATTTGGTGGTAAGTTGTGATACCACGTCATCGCTCCCTTGGACAGGGTCTCTCCGAATTTCTTCAGAAGGACGGACTCGATTTCATCGTCCTCGAGATCGTTCCCTTTTATAGCGCAAGTGTACGCCGTCACATGCTCATTTGGATCCGAAGTCCCGTATTTGGGGATTTTCGGCATGCGGAACTTTTTTGGAATCGGTTTTGGAGCAGCGCTGGATGGGAAAGGTTTTTGTACGAACTTTTTCGAGTCCAAACCTTTTAGCACCGGGGGTGCCCCCGGTATCTGGTCTACCCTCGAATTATACGTTTCCACCTTCTTGTCGTTAGCCTCGATCCTTTTTTCACCCGTCTCGACCCGTTTAGTCAGCTCCTCGAGCATTTTCATGATTCCAGAGTTTGCCCCTGAACCGCTTTCGTCCGATTGTGCTGTGATCGGCTCATTTTGTGGAGCTATCCTTTGAGAAGACATGGCTTCGACTCTGTCCGGGATCTGACTGCAACTTTGTAATTGAGCTATGGCCTCTTGCTGGGCTTGCAGCATGTCAAATATTACTTTGAGGCTAATTTCATCTCCTCTATTATGTTGAATCCCTGAATGGTGTTCCCCTCGAACGCTGTCCGATGGGTCAGAGGTCTGATCGGCGTCGACCGCCATTTGAAAGTCGCGTCGATCGGGGCCTCGTTTCCAGGCATGATGTTGTTTTCACCTTGGTGGTTAAGCTCGTTGCTGATGGGAAGTGAGTGCGACATGATTATGTTGTAATCTGAAAAACAGAAAGTTCTGCAAAGAGCAAGCGTAAAATAGTGTGTGACAGAGAATTTGTATCAAAAATTCACTATTATCCTTGGCCCCACGGTGGGCGCCAAACTGTTTACTCTAAAATTCGAGAAACAATTGAATTTATTTGCGGTGCTAAGGATATGTGAAATTATTCAATACAATGAAAAATATGGCAGTAAACAATAATTGAATGAAGGATGATCAAACCGTTAGGGTTGAATAGATTTTCTTAAATGAAACAATATGCAATGAGAAGTAAATAATTCTGCTAAGAGATAGCAATAATAATGAATATTTATGTGATGGGTATCGTCTGTTACAATGAAGATAAATGCCCCTCTTATAGATAGAAGAAGAGTCCTACATATGGTAAAAGCCTGATTCAAGATAAATTCCCATAATTACGGGATGGAATTTCCCTAAAATAATTATTTAACATCTATGGTAGTTGGGACCGTGACTCCCGCCGAAATATCAGGAACCCACGAGATCTTCGGTCTTCACGTTATACGAAATTGATCCTTTTGCCATAAGATGCACCTTCCTTGACCGGCGTCGATTACCTTACCTTGATTGCTTCAGCTCCGAACCCAACGATGCCCGATTTCGGGCTTTCCTTCCCGAAATACTGATCCCGTTATGAAGTAGTCTGGTCTTGTATTACGCTTGAGCCCGACCTTCCTTATACGCTCGATTATATCCGATCCAATACAGAATATATTCAGATTTCGTTTTCAAAGAAAAGGTAAAAATAGAGAATCTCCTTTGAATATATAAACTTTATGTCTGTGTTAGATAACATATAAAAGATGTTTAGCTTGAAAACATTAAACTTAGTTTCTGGAAGCAAGCAAAATCCGAAACACCATTAGCTAATTATTTGACACATAATAGCACACAAACAAGCATAAACCAAACAGTTAGCATGCAATACCAAATAATTCCTTTTCCAGTGTTCCTCACTATTATATGTGTTTTACATGCCCAAGTAGATATAAATACAATATGGAATAGGAAAATAACTAGATAGCATCAAAACTTCGGACTGACTACCTCTTTTAGGCCTTTCCTTTACCGTGCCCCAAATTTTTGTCCAAACTAAATTTAAACCCCTGAAATTCAAATAATACTTTACCACACAAGCACATAAAGAGCTAAGCATACATCTGAATTATTTTGTCACAACACATGAACTTAAAAAAAATTAGCACATAAGAAAGAAAAATCAACTCAAGTACGCCTCCTAATTAATTAAACTAAATAGCTTATAGTGAATGTTAAAGCAATAACTTAGAGCTTTGTATACGGTTGAAATCAGGCTCGATTGTATACGGTTGAAATCGGGCTCGATTATATACGGTCAAAATCGAGCTCGACTATTGCACGACAGATCGGGCTCAGAACGCGAAAGGTTGAAGATCGACCCTAAGTTTCATCGAAGCAGAATACGAGGTCAGAATGTTCGTTCTCGAGAACACTAAGCCCGTGATTCGGAACCGATCCTGACCCCGAACATGCTCGAGGGAAGATCGCCGAACCTAAATAACGGAAAGCCAGAATAGCCGTAATAGGTCGAGCATCGCGGCGTGAATCTCGGCACAAATCAATGGAACCACTTAATTAGCAAATCAGGATATTTTTTTACCTTATATAGAGCTGTACCTAAAGTAGGATTTCCCTACTCTATAAAGGGGGATCTAATTATTTGTAAACACACTTTGGATCTGATCACAAAAAATAGCAATAGACTGATCTCTTTAGTTATTATTGTCTCATTATTCTATTTCCAACCTCAATCGCAACATTTCTTGACCTGAGGGTGGTCAACATACAAGGCTAATGCCGCCCCGTTTGTGTGATTTGCATTTATTTTTATCGTTAATTATAGTTTCAATTTAATTTCTCATTTTTGTATTAAACTAGATCACGTATCTTTAAAACATATAAATTCAATTGTTATCGGATTTTGAGGGTAAACAGTTTGGCGTCCACTGTGGGGCTAAGGATAATAGTGGTTATTTGATACAAATCTCCATAACACATACACTTCTTCACACTTGCTCTCTGAAGTGTCTTTGATTCCAGGCTATAATACAGAAATGTCAAACTCTCAATTGGCACCTCTGCACGTTGACAACGAGTCCGATCACCAAGGTGAAAATAACAACATAGCCGATGCAGGTCAACCTGATCATGATACGTTTAAACCTTCAAGACCATTCACGAGAAGTCAAGCTAAAGAGCTTCATGATGTACATTTGTGTTTATGTTGTATTATTGTATTGCTATGGAAGACATTAATTCTTACTTGTTTGGTCCTGCGTGACTATTCTTTAAACTTAGCCAAATTGTGGCCTTTTAGTTAGGTATTTGTTTCCTAGTTGATTTAGGACAAGGCTCTTCTATATAAGCCTAAAGACTTCATTATTTTAGAACCTAACTTTGATATTCAATACAAAAATCGGCAGCAACTTTGCTCCAAACTCATGTGCTTTGAACTTGTCCAATTTTTGGTGTGATTCAAAATTGAACTCGTTCCTTTGTTTGATCGAACAGTTTGCAAGACCATCGTTGTCTTGAGGGTTGTTCGTATAGTATAGATACTCCGTGACTTCATCAAGAAGGTAAGTAGACTAGTTCCTACTTGTTGTCTTGATGGTTCATAGAATGTCTTGCTCCTATCTTTTGTTTTCTTGTTTCCGCTTTTAATATAGCATCAGTTGGTATCAGAGCAATTATACTGCATCAGTTGGTATCAGAGCAATTATATTACATCAATTGGTATCAGAGCTTGAAACGGGTTTGTTTCTACAATCCCAATCCTGTTCTTTGTGCCTTAGTTTAGGTTCTTTCTTTAAATTTCGTTTTTGATTTTAAAAAAAAAATGTGACCAAAAAAAAAAAGAGAAGAAAAAAAAACCCGAAAATTATTGTTGAATCATCTAGGGATTGAAGTCTTGAACCGATTCTTGAAGTTCTTGATCGTTAGAAACCAATAATCTTGAAATCTTGAAACTCTAGTTGAAATTCTTGAAGGTGCACGATTGAATCTTGAAAATCTTGAAGTTCTTGGAGTAAAAATTGAAGTTCATGAAGAGCTTTACGTTGTTCTTGAAGAAGTTCTTGAATCCTCAAACGTTCTTAACAAGATTGCCTTGAATTCTTGAAGTTCTTGAATTTTAATTTGTTGTTCTTGAAAAGGAAGTCTTGAAAACATGTAAAGAGAGAGGAGAGAGGGCCGAAATTGAGAGAGAAAGGAGGAGAATAGGAAAACATAATTCTAGTCCAAGAAGGAAACAACTCCCAATCCAAAAGGGAGAAGTTTCAAGAAGTTGAAAACCTAGTTGGACAAGGAGAAGGGGGGCGAATTTGGGTTGGAAAAGGAGAAGGGGAGGCCGAATTCCTAAAGAGTTAGGGATAGGGGATTGGTCTTCTCCAAACTAAAGTAGGAAAGCTTCTAAAACTTCCTCCTTTTACTAATTTCGAAATTCTTTCTTAATTACACTAATTCTAATTAGTAATTCTTCGGTAATTTCCTACTTAAGTAATTACTAATCTTTGAGCTAGTAGGACCTCGTGCTAAAACTCAAAATTTTCACTTTTGTAGATAATTCTTGGCTTCTTGTGCTCACTTAAAAAGTTGTCCGCCTATCGAGTCACATAACTTCACTCACCCCGAAGAAAACTATTGAACTTGTGAACTTGAAAAGTCGCTAAGGAACTTGATCAATTAGAGGAAGCCAATTTGAAGGCAAGTGTGAAATCCTACCAGAAAATTTGAGTGAACCCGAGAGTCATTCATAAGTGAGAGAGAGTATTTTTAACTAACCTTAACACATTTTCTAGTCTTGTTTCTTTTGCAGGTACATGGCTACGAAAGGAGAAAAGGTTGTGACCGACATTACTTTAGCCGAGCTATGGGCTGAAGTAAGGGCACTTAGTATCCGAGTGCAGAACCTTGAAAGAACCGCTAGTACTTGGAAGAATATCCGGGAAGGAACTAGTGATGGTTCTACCTTAAGACCTGAACATGATGGTACTATTTGTGAGGTGGAGAGTGACGAGGAGATTGAGGAAGATAAGGGAGCTGATTTGGTTGAGTGTGACGATGAAGTTTCTACTAACGTTCACCCCTTGCCTAGTGTTGTTGATTATGTTTTGCAGGAATATGTGGACATGTTTTCCCCGCGAGGAGTTGGTCCATTCCAAGTGTTGCAAGAGATCAATAATAACGCCAATGTTATAGACCTACCTGGTGAGTATAGTGTTTCTAAGATATTCAACGTTTCTGACTTAACTCCTTGTGTTGCAGGTAGTGCCGCTTTGAAAGATGAAGATGGTTCGATTTCGAGGACAAAATCTTCTCAAGAAGGGGAGAATGATGCAGGCCAACCTGATCAAGCTACGTTCAAGTCTTGGAAGACGCTACATTCATGCTATGATTGCGCGATGATGGAAGAAGCGGGTAGCATATCGGATAAGACAAGAAAAGGCATTGGTTAGCCTTGGAGAAGAGCCAAGCGTTCACACATCTTGTGTTGGACGAAATATTTGTGGATGATGTACATTTGTGTTTATGTTGTATTATTGTGTTTCTATGCAAGATATTAATTCTTAGTTGTTTGGTCCTGCGTGACTATTTTTTTAACTTAGCCAAATTGTGGCCTTTTGTTAATTAGTTGTTTCCTAGTTGATTTAGGTTAACTAGTTATTCTTTTCCTAGTTGAGTTAGGTAAAGGCTCATTCTATATAAGCCTAAACACTTCATTATTTTGACACCTTTTTTGACATTATTTTCAATAAAAAACGGCAGCAACTTGCTCCAAAAATTGTGTGAATTAACTTGTCCAATTTTGGTGTGATTCAAAATTGAACTTGTTCCTTTGTTTGATCGAACAATTTGCAAGATCATCGTTATCTTGAGGGTTGTTCGTATAGCATAGGTACTCTGTGACTTCATCAAGAAGGTAAGTAGACTAGTTCCTACTTGTTGTCTTGATAGTTCATTGAGCGTCTTGCTTCTATCTTTTGTTTTCTTGTTTCCGCTTTTTATAAGCATCAGTTGGTATCAGAGCAATTATATTGCATCAATAGCGCCCGGTAATGAGATCTCGATTGTTGACCCGATTGACGCTAATTCACATATGGCATCAATGCGGATCCGCCTACTGACCCTTCAAATAGCGTTCATAGAGGAGTCCGATCAGTAATTCGAAACCCCCAAAACGTTGAAAGGGACGGGATCAGCCTCCGGATGATCTTCCAAATGTTACAGGCTCAACAAACAGCGATAGATCAGTTACAAAACCGAAGCCAAATCCCGAACAGGGTTGAACCCGGCCCTTCCCGGGAAATTACCTGCAGGGATGAATCGATCGTAGGAAGGTCGAATGAATGTGAATCAGGGGCAAACCCTGGAATTATGAAGATCCTCGAGGAACTAACAAAACAGATAGAATCAGGAGAGAAAAAGATCGAGGCAAATGACAAAAAGGTGGAGACCTACAACTCCAGGGTAGACCAAATCCTAGGGGCACCTCCGGTGTTAAAAGGCCTAGATTCCAGGAAGTTCATGCAAAAACGTTTTCCACTGAGCGCGGCTCCGAAGCCGATCCCCAAGAAATTTCGCACACCCGAAATACCCAAGTATAACGGAACGACCGACCCGAACAAGCATGTAACCTTGTAACATGTGCTATCAAAGGGAACGACCTAGAGAATGATGAGATCGAATCCGTTCTATTGAAGAAATTTGGGGAGACCCTATCAAAGGGAGCTATGATATGGTATCACAACTTACCTCCTAATTCTATTGACTCATTTGCTATGCTTGCAGATTCTTTTGTGAAGGCACACGCAGGTGCCATCAAGGTCGAAACGAGGAAATCGGACCTTTTCAAAGTCAAACAAAAGGATAATGAGATGCTTAGAGAGTTCATGTCCTGGTTTCAAATAGAACGGATGGATCTGCCGCCAGTCACTGACGATTGGAATGTTCAAGCTTTCACCCAGGAACTCAATATTCGAAGCCCAGCGGCTTCGCAGCAACTAAAGCAGAACTTAATAGAATACCGCTGTTACATGGGCTGACATACATAACTGGTAACAGTCTAAAATCAGAGTCGAAGACGATTAGCTCAAGGCCCCTTCGGGATCCATTTATCCCGTTAGAGCTCTTGACAAAGTCAGAAAAGATATTGATCGCGAACCAAGATCGAACAGAGATCGACATCAGCCATATCATGGAGACTGAAAAATCGGTGTATCCGGGTGGAACTCCCTAAGAAATTAAAGCAGAAGTGACCGAGGCCAGAGCAGTGGGGAACTCATGACCAAAAGCAACTTCGAAAGGCCCATCGGCCATAAAGAAGCACGGCGGCTATCAGAGTACAACTTTAAGGGAGAAACGGACTCGGGATTACACGCCGAAGGGAACTTTATCTTTCAACGACGAGGACGCGGAAGGGATTGTACAGCACCATAATGACGCACTGGTAATATATGTACTCATAGATAAAATTAGAGTTAAACGTGTGTTAATCGATCTAGGTAGCTCAGTCAACATCATTCGATCAAGGGTCGTGGAGCAACTCGGCCTACTAGACCAGATCGTTCCTACAGTCCGAGTTCTTAACGGATGCAACGTGGCATGTGAGACCACTAAGGGTGAGATAACGTTACCGATAAATACCACCGGAACCATTCAAGAAACAAAGTTATGTGTGATCGAAGGGGACATGAGGTAAATGCTCTATTCGAGAGACCGTGGATCCACGACATGAGGGCGGCGTTGAAATTTATGACGCCCGATGGAGTTAAAACGGTCTACAGGGAGCAACCGGCCGCAAAAGAAATGTTCGCGGTCAAAGAGGTGACGCCAGCACCAACGGTTCCAAACCAAATGATCGAAAATAGGACGAAATAGCAATCACAGATACCATCTTCGGCAGATGTGAACAAACAAGCGTATGTCGAGGATGATGATTATGGGATTCCCAGATCTTTTATCATCCCTGATAGTTTCGGTACCACTAAATCGACGGTCGAGGAACTGGAACAAGTCATGCTGCGAGAGGACTTGCCCGATCGAAAGGTATACCTGGGCTCGGGCCTGAGCCCCGAGCTTAGGACAAATCTTATTCAATTTCTTACAACTAATGAAGACTCTTTTGCTTGGTCCCACCTCGATATGACAGGTATCCCACCGGAGATAACCACTCATAAGCTGAGCCTGGATCTGAAGTTCCATCGGGTTAAACAAAAAAGGAGACCCCAGTCCGAAATCAAACATGCTTTCATCAAGGATGAGGTAACTAAACTTTTAAAGATAGGATTTATTCGGGAGGTCAAATACCCGGATTGGTTGGCTAACGTAGTGGTAGTCCCTAAGAAAAGGAATAAATTAAGAATGTGTGTAGATTATAAAAATTTGAATAAAGCATGTCCTAAAGACTCTTTTTCCTTGCCTAACATCGACCGCATGATTGATGTTACTGCCAACCACGAGACCCTTAGTTTTCTCGACGCATATTCCGGATACAACCAAATACAAATGGACCCAAGTGATCAGGAAAAAACTTCCTTCATCACTAAATATGGCACATACTATTATAATATAATGCCATTTGGGTTAAAAAATGTTGGTGCCACATACCAACGCCTAGTAAATCAAATGTTCAAGAAACAATTAGGGAAGTCAATGGAGGTTTATATTGACGACATGTTAGTTAAGTCCCTGCGAGCAGAGGACCATTTAAGACATTTGCAGGAAACATTTAGTTTACTGAAGCAATACAACATGAAGTTGAACCCGGAAAAATGCACGCTTGGAGTGGGGTCAGGTAAATTCCTTGGATTCATGGTGTCAAATCGAGGAATCGAGATCAACCCTGAAAAGATCAAAGCTACCGAAGATATCACGGTCGTAGACAATGTGAAAGTTGTGCAAAAATTGACCGGGCGAATAGCTACTCTTGGGCAATTTGTTTCGAGGTCGTCCAACAAAAGCTACCGGTTCTTCACATTATTGAAAAAGAAGAACAACTTTTCATGTACCCCGGAAAGCCAGCAAGCTTTGGAAGAACTCAAAAGGTATTTATCGAGCCCGCCATTGCTTCATACACCCAAGGTGGACAAACAACTGTACCTTTACTTGGCGGTCTTGGAGATAGCGGTAAGCGAAGTCTTAGTTCGGGAAGAACAAGGTACGCAATTTCCAATTTACTATGTCAGCAGAACCTTAGGTGAAGACGAAACCAGGTACCCCCACCTAGAAAAATTGCGGTCGCTTTGTTAAGTGCCTCTAGGAAACTGAAACCATACTTCCAATGGCATCCCATATGTAATCGTAATGACTTACCCATTGAGGAATGTTATGCATAAGCCCGAGCTCTCGGGCCGATTGGCCAAATGGGCCATAGAAATAAGTGGGTACGACATTGAGTATCGACCTCGGACCGCCATTAAATCTCAGGTGTTGGCAAATGTCGTGGCCGATTTCACATCGACCCTAATACCCAAGGTTGAAAGAGAGTTGTTAGTTGACTCAGGAACTTCCTCGGGAATATGGACTCTCTTCATAGACGGTGCCTCAAACACAAGGGGGTCCCGACTTGGCATCGTATTGAAGCCACCAACAGGTAATATAATTAGACAATCTATTAAAACTGTGAAATTGACTAACAACAAGGCCGAATATGAAGCAATGATTGCAGGCCTAGAACTAGCCAAGAGCTTGGGAGCGGAAATGATCAAAGCCAAATGCGACTCCCTTCTTGTGATAAATCAAGTCAATGGAACGCTCGAGGTCAGAGAAGAACGGATGCAAAGGTACTTTGAGAAATTGCAACTGGCATTACATCGTTCAAAGAATGGACCTTACAACATATACCTTGGGATCCGACGCCCTCGCCGGCTTGGGGTCATCGATCGAAGACGACGAATTCGACTCAGGAACAGTCGTACAGCTTATGAGGTCAGTAGTGGAGGAAGGCCACGTTGAGATCAACTCAACGAACCTAACTTGGGATTGGAGGAACAAATACGTAGAATATCTCAGCTCCAGTAAACTAATCTCGGATCCAAAAGAGTCGAAGGCCCTACGTACAAAGGTGGCCCCATTTAGCTTGTCCGTAGACGGAATCATGTTCGGAAGAACATTTAGCTTGTCCGTAGACCGGGTGATATTGAGTACATTTTGAGGGAAATCCATGAGGGTACCTGCGGAAACAAATCAGGCGCCGAGTCATTGATTCGAAAAATAATCAGCACCGGTTATTACTAGGTCGATATGGAAAAGACGCAAAGGAATTCGTTCGAAAATGTGACGAATGCCAAAGGCAAGCCCCAATGATCCATCGACCCGGAAAGATGCTCCACTCAATTTTATCACCATGATCGTTCTTGAAGTGGGGGATGGATATCGTTGGCCCTCTTTCGTGGGCACCGGGTAAAGCTCAATTTGTGTACTACTTATGACTGACTATTTTTTTAAATGGGTGGAAGTTAAGGCATATGAGAAGGTTAGGAAAAAAGAAATAATCAATTTCATTTGGGATCACATCATATACCGATTTGGAATGCCAGCCGAGATCGTATGCGACAACGAGAAGCAATTCATTGGTAGCAAAGTAACCAAATTCCACGAAGATCACAAGATCAAAAGGATCCTATCGACACCCTACTACCCTAGTGGGAATAAACAAGCCGAATCTACCAACAAAACCATACTCCAAAACCTCAAAAAGAGGTTAATTGATGCCAAAGGGAGATGGAAGGAAATATTACCCGAAGTCCTATGGGCATACAATACGACTGAGAAATCCAGCACCGGAGCCACCCCGTTCTCTCTGGTTTATGGCGCCGAAGCTTTGATACCGGTCGAGGTCGGGGAGCCAAGTATCAGATTCTGGTATGTAACAGAGCAATCGAACCACGAAGCTGTGAATACGAATTTAGAGCTGTTAGATGAGAGACACGAAGCCGTTGTTGTTCGGTTAGCTGCTCAAAAGCAAAGGATCGAGAGGTATTACAATAGAAGGGCCACCTTCGATACATCAACGTCGGCGACTTAGTATTAAGAAAGGTCACGGCGAACACACAGAGTCCAAACAAGGGAAAGCTGGGACCAAACTAAGAAGGACCTTTATTGTATCATTAAAATCACCGGAAAGGGATCCTACAAGCTCGGAATGATGGATGGTAAACAACTACCAAACAACTAGAATATAACTCACTTAAAGCGGTATTACTGCTAAGGTATGGCCCTGTTCTTTATTTTTTTTTCTTTTATTTGCATTACGAACTAACGCTTGCAGGTATCAAACAAGGGGCCATACGAGATATTAGGTCTGAAAGCACGCGTTGCACTCTTTTTCCCTTGGACCTATTTGTCCCAAATGGGTTTTACGATAAGGTTTTTAATGAGGCAACAAGTAAATCGTGCTAACCTAGATTCGAAGGCCGGTAACGAATCGGTGACAACAGTATTCGAGGCCTGTCTTTGATCGACCCCGAATACTGGGGAGCCACTTAGCATGGAAAAAGACTTCAGGATTGAAGGGTTGAAGATCAATAAGATTCAATGTAAGGGCCAAAAGGTCAAATGAACCGTACTCAAATAGACTGATCGAACCCTAACACAAAACTTGTACACATACATGCAGAATAAAGTGAAATCTCTTCTTTGCAAACGTCTTGTCTTTTAAAACATTTCCTTTACATTTCTCAAGGAATTCCCTGCTTTCGATACCCTAAAGGAAACGAGCCCAAGGGCCACCTTAACCTGAGTTTGAATAACCACTCTCTCACTCAGGGACTACCGCTAGAAAAACAAACTCAGACGGTCCAAGTTATTAGATCTCGGGGGCATAAGATCTATTAGGCAACTCCTGAACTTTAAAGGCTAAGGCCATTCCAAGTTAACAGCACTCGAGGGCACAAAGCTTATTTGGCAACGCCCGAATTAAAAGGCTAAGGTCGTTCCGAGTTAACAGCACTCGAGGGCACAAAGCTTATTTGGCAACACCCAAATAAAAAGGCTAAGGCCGTTCCAAGTTAAGAGCACTCGAAGGCACAAAGCTTATTTGGCAACGCCCGAATTAAAAGGCTAAGGTCGTTCCGAGTTAACAGCACTCGAGGGCACAAAGCTTATTTGGCAATGCTCGAATTAAAAGGCTAAGGCCATTCCGAGTTAAGAGCACTCGAGGACACGAAGCTTATTCGGCAACGTCCGAATTAAAGGGCTAAGGTCATTCCGGATTATCGAAACCTGAGGGCACAAAGCTTATTTGGCATTTCCTAAACTATAAAGGCTATGGCCACATAAACACGGCTCGGAGACGTCTGAAGCCTATAACAAAAACAACAAGGCATTGAAATTTTGCTGATCGATCCGATCGAGTTTTTGCTGGACCTGCGAATTTTGACCATCAGTCGCTGAATCAAATTCGTATCACTTACGTCATGAGTCTATCGTCACTTATCAGAGTAAGAATCGAAAGCTCGTATAGTGAGAATCTGAGGCTCATATCGTTTCTCGTCATTACTCTCCGAAAAACAAGGGGACTATCTATATACGGTTGAAATCCGGCTCGACTATATATGGTCGAAATAGGGCTCGACTATTGCACGACAGATCGGGCTCGACTATTGCACGATAGATCGGGCTCGGAACACGAAGGGATGAAGATCGACCCCGAGTTTCATCGAAGCAGAACACGAGGTCAGAATGTCCGTCCTCGAGAACACTGAGCCCGTGAGTCAGAACCGATCCTGACCCCAAACATGCTCGAGGGAATCACCGAACCTAAATAACAAAAAGCCAGAATATCCGTAATGGGTCGAGCATCGCAGCGTGAATCTCGACACAAATCAATGAAACCGCTTAATTAGCAAATCGGGAGATTGTTTACCTTATATATAGTTGTACCTAAAGTAAAATTCCCCTACTATATAAAGGGGGTCTAATTATTTGTAAACACACTTTGGATCTGATCACAAAAAATAGCAATAGACTGGTCTCTTTAGTTATTATTGTCTCATTATTCTATTTCCAACCTCGATCGCAACATTTCTTGAACCGAGGGCGGTCAACATACAAGGCTAACGCTGGCCGGCTAGTGTGGTTTGCATTTATTAATATCGTTAATTCTAGTTTTAATTTGATTTCTCATTTTTGTATCAAACTAGATCACACGTATCCTTAAAATCGCGTATAAATTCAATTGTTATCTGATTTTGAGGGTAATAAGCTTCAAACAATTTCTTTTTTAAAAAAAATGCCATCCCAGGCAACTCCTCAACTTGGCGTAGCACTTGAAGCTCTAGCCAAGAACATATGTTAGGATCCCAGTCACTTCAAACGAACCAAAACACAGATAAAAATAAACAAAATCATCATAGAAAGATAATGACCAAGCAAGCGTGCATAAAATTAGCGATGTTTCAGTACCTGGGGACAGGATCTCTAGTCCAGTTCATACTACTTGCCATGTCCATCATGTAAAGGAAATATCTTGATAGGCAGTAGGATATGCATGACAAAAAATTGACTTTTCATCTCACTAGGGCCTAATGGCAAAGTATTTATTAGCCTTCACACCAAGAATAAACAATTGTGCATCATTGAGTCAAATACACTGATTCTTCCCACAACAGTCATCCACGAGAGTATCGAGGCATTAATTAACTTCCAACTATCTAGATGACCATATAACAAATACATCTAGCAGAATATTGTTAAACCTCATATTTTATAGAAAGAGTTTGCCATATGAGTTAGTAGGCTGAGAGTAGTCAAGTTCAGGCTATGCCATCTTATGGTAGAAACCGGAAAAGGCAAGGAAGCCGTGTTAAGGGGAGTACACAGTGTTGAGGCGCCGCTAGAGTAGATGATTGAAGCCGAAAAAATATGGTAGTGACTAAGCGAAATGTTCAGAATAACTTTAGTATAAGATGATAAAATTAGAATAACATATATAGAGATTAAAGGGAATAAAATTGTTTAGAATATGATAAACATGATAAATACTTATTTGTTAGATAACAATCAACAATATAAGATACTAGTACTATATCTACTTAGAAAACTTAATAATGATGTTAAAGAAAAAATATTTGACCTATTAATTATGGAAGAAATAATAGAATATACCGAAACGATGCAGCTAATAAATCAACAATGGTATGAATTCAATATAGCTAATAACATAGACTTATATGACCTAGATATATATTCAGATTAATGAATATAAATTACGAATATCTAGAATACTGGATAAAAACTATGAGAACCCAAAATTTATTAGAAAAATTACTTACAGATAATATATCAGACTACCTTAGAACACATGATACAGAATATTTAGAATTTATTAATAAAACCATTAAAGAAATAAGAAGACTAATACCACTAAAAGAAGAATACTACAAAAAAGCCTTCCCTAATTAGTATAGTTACTACAAAATGAATTCCGCGTCCCAAAATTGATTATACATATTAAGCAACATTAAGAACAGATACTCGAATATGACACATTAAGCATGCTTCTCTAACTTATATACAAAAGATTAAGTTTCTTCCGTTTAGCAATTCTCATCCCAAAGATCTTACTTTCTAGAGTAGGCAAGAATCACAGAACTCAAGAAAAAAAGGTGCACACATAGGAAGAGGAATAACTGACCTGCGCGCTTCCTAGAAAAATGTATTCCGCATTCGACCAACTCAAACATAAATAAAATGAATAAAGCCTTACATAGAACTACCACATGGAAGGAATTAAAATTTGCATCGACAAGAAACTATCCGGTTTGCGAAGTGCCAAATTAAGAAAAACCAAAAATCGAATAACGAGTCACGAGCAGAGCCTCGACAACAGTAAATAAGCCAAACAAGCTCTAGAATACTCAGGGATTGCACATAGCAACCTTGAGCAGCGGCAACAAGAAACTAATACCCGAATCTCGTCATTCCGAGATCGCAAGAACTTCTAAGGATTCTGAGCAGCGGTTGTATCGAGTGAAATAAAAGAAATCGAGCTTCGCCTTGGCTCGCAGAGGGCAAAATAATAGCCGCAAAATAGTGAATATAATTGTATACGGTCGAAGTTGGGCCCATCTATATGTGGTCGAAATCGGGCTCAACTCCATATGGTTAACATCGAGTTCAACTATTGCACGACAGACCGGGTTATGAATGCGTAGGGTCGAAGATCGAACCCAAGCTTCATCGAAGCGGAACACGAAGCCAGAATGTCCAACCTCGAGAACACCGAGCCCGTGGTTCGAAATCGAGCCTGTCTCCGAAAATGTTCGAGGGAAGATCATTAAACCTAAATGACGAAAAACTGGAATATCCATAATGGGACGAACATCGCAGCAGGAATCTCGGCACAAATCAATAGAACCACTTAATTAGTAAATCAGGAGATTTCTTACCTTGTGGGGAGATTTTTACCTTGTCTAAAGTTGCACCAGATGTACGACCTCCCCACTATATAAAGGGAGAGTTGAATTATTTACCAGACACCTTTTTCACGCATCATCAATAAAAAGAAAAAAAAACAGTGATATATTGCTCTCTTGAATC
The DNA here is from genome assembly GCA_002018475.1 of Nicotiana obtusifolia. Lineage (NCBI taxonomy): Eukaryota > Viridiplantae > Streptophyta > Magnoliopsida > Solanales > Solanaceae > Nicotiana > Nicotiana obtusifolia. The sequence goes on along the minus strand of MCJB01052435.1, from coordinate 3,037 downwards.
ATTTTATCATTAACTTGTTTCAATTTCCATTATAATCAGTTTCTGCCCAAGAAGGATCAACCAACGGCCAAGAGTGTCTAACTCGGGTGGTTTGCGTTCTTTTTTATTTATCTCTTAATTTTAACTTGCATTATATTATTCGTCATTTGTATCAAATTAGGCCACATATCCATAAAATTACGTATAAATTCAATTGTTATCCGAAATTCAGGGTAAACAGTTTGGCGCCCACCGTGAGGCTAAGGATAATAGTGGATATTGATACAACTTTTTGTCACACACATTGTTTCACACTTGCTCTTTGAAGTGTTTCTGATTTCAGGTTGCTGTATGAAAATGTCAAACTCTAAATCGGCACCTCTGCACGTTGATAACGAGTTCGATCATCAAGGCGAAAATAGTAACATAGCGCCCGGTGACGAAATTCCAATCGATGCTAATTCACAAGTGGATGTCGATGCAGATCAGCTTACTGGCCCCTGAGATAGCATTGGTAGGGGAGTCCGATCGGTGACACAAAATCCCTAAAACGATGAAAGGGACAGGATCAGCCTCCGGATGACCTTCGAAATGTTGCAAGCCCAACGGGCAGCGATAGCTCAGTTACAAAATTGAAGCCAAATCTCGAATAGGTTTAAGCCTGGCCCTTCCCGGGAAATTACCCATAAGGATGGATCGTTTGTAGGAAGGTTGAAGGAGTGTGAATCTGGGGCAAACCCTGGAATTATGAAGATGCTCGAAGAACTAACTAAACGAATAGAATCTGGGAAAAAGAAAATCGAGGCAAATAACAAGAAGGTAGAAACCTACAACTCCGGGGTGGATCAAATCCCAAGAGCAACCCCGATATTAAAAGGCCTAGATTCCAAAAAGTTCGTACAAAAACCTTTTTCCACCGAGCGCGGCTCCGAAACCGGTATCCAAAAATTTCGTATGCCAGAAATCCCCAAATACAATGGAACGACCGACCCAAACGAGCATGTAACCGCATATACATGCGCTATCAAACGGAACGACCTGGAGGATGACGAGATTGAATCTGTTCTTTTGAAAAAATTTGGGGAAACCCTGTTGAAAGGAGCCATGACATGGTATCACAATTTACCCCCTACAGTTCGAGTACTTAACGGGTTTAATATGGCATGTGAGACCACCAAGGATGAAATAACGTTGTCAATAAATACTGCTGGAACCACTCGAGAAACAAAGTTCTGTGTGATCGGAGGGGACATAAGATATAATACTCTGTTTGGAAGGCCATGGCATGGATCCATGACATGAGGGCGGTACATTCGACATTATACCAGGTGTTGAAGTTTACGACGCCCGATGGAGTTAAAACAGTTTACGGGAAGCAACCAGCTGCGAAAGAGATGTTCGCGGTGGAAGAAATGACACCAACACCAACGGCTCCTAACCAAAGGGTCGAGAGCAAGACAAAATAGCAATCACAGATACCATCTTCGACAAATGTGGATAAACAAGTATATGTCGAGGATGATGATTATGGAATTCTCAGATCTTTCATCACCCCCGATGATTCCGATACCATCAAATCGACTGTCGAGGAACTGGAACAAGTCACACTGTGAGAAGACTTGCCCGAACGAAAGGTATACCTGGGCTTGGGGTTGAGCTCCGAGCTTAGGACAAAACTTATTCGATTCCTTACAACTAACGAAGACTGCTTTCGCTTGGTCCCACCTTGATATAACAGTAATACTGTCGGAGATAACCACTCACAACCTGAGCCTGGATCCGAAGTTCCATCTAGTCAAACAAAAAAAGAGGCCTCAGTCCGAAATCAAACATGCATTCATCAAGGATGAGGTAACTAAACTTCTAAAGATAGGGTCTATTCGGGAGGTTAAATACCCGGATTGGTTGGCAAACGTAGTGGTAGTCCCTAAAAAAGGGAACAAATTAAAAACGTGTGTAGATTATAAAGACTTGAATAAAGCATATCCAAAAGACTCTTTTCCCTTACCCAACATCGATCGCATAATCGATGCTACTGCCGGCCATAAAACCCTTAGTTTTCTCGACGCATACTCCGGCTACAACCAAATACGGATGGACCCAGGTGATCAGGAAAAAACTTCCTTCATTACTAAATATGGCACATACTGTTACAATGTAATGCCATTTGGGTTAAAAAATGCTGGAGCCACATACTAATGCTTAGTAAACCGAATGTTCGAGAAACAACTAGGAAAGATATTGGAGGTTTATATTGACGACATGTTAGTTAAATCCTTGCGAGCAGAGGACCATTTAAATCATTTGCAGGAAACATTCAGTGTGTTGAAGCAGTACAACATGAAGTTGAACCCGAAAAAGTGCGTATTTGGTATGAGTTCAGGTAAATTCCTCGAATTCATGGTCTCGAATCGAGGAATCGAGATCAACCCTGAAGAGATCAAGGCTATCGAGGATATCACAATCGTAGATAATGTGAAAGTCGTGCAAAAGTTGACTGGACGAATAGCCGCTTTAGGGCAATTCATTTCGAGGTCGTCCGATAAAAGCTACCGGTTCTTCGCTCTATTGAAAAAGAAGAACAACTTTTCATGGACTCCGGAATGCCAGCATGCTTTGGAAGAACTCAAAAGATATTTATCGATTCTGCTGTTGCTTCATACACCGAAGTTGGACGAACAACTGTACCTTTACCTGGCAGTCTCAGAGATAGCGGTAAGCAGAGTCCTAGTCCGAGAAGAACAAGGAGAAGAACCTTAGGCGAAGCTGAGACTAGGTATCCTCACTTGGAAAAACTAGCGCTCGCTTTGTTAAGCGCTTCTAGGAAACTGAAACTGTATTTCCAATGTCATCCCATATGCGTCGTAACAACTTACCCGAGCTCTCAGGTCGATTGGCCAAATGGGCCATAGTAATAAGTGGGTACAACATTGAATATCGACCTCGAACTGCCATTAAATCTCAGGTGTTGGCAAACTTTGTGGCCGATTTTACACCATCCCTAATACCCGAGATCAAAAGAGAGTTGTTAGCTAGACCCTTTTCACAGATGGTGCTT
>MCJB01052434.1:28805-52342 GCA_002018475.1 Nicotiana obtusifolia | reverse complement strand
CTTCACGAAGATCGTTAGGAACCAATGCAAGGGTCAAACGGTCAGAGGAACTGTGCCCGCATAGATTGATCTGTCCCTCTTTAAGCAAAGATGTACGATCATACGGATATTAATAAAGTCTTTTCGGCACCAATATTGTGTTTCTAAGCCCAAGGGCTTCTTTTATTATCATCACATTATCAAGAGCTGAGATCGTTTAAATATTCACACTAAATTCAAAGGGGAGTAAGACCTAACAAGGCAAACCCCAAAGTCAATTGCTAGGCCAAGGCCGTATTGAGTTAACAAAACTCGAAGGGAAATAAGACCGACTCAGGCAACCCCAGTTTATAAAAGGCTATGGCCAAACTAAGCTAAAATTCAAAGACGATTGGGGCTTGCCAAGGCAAGACCTCAATTCTTTAAAAAGGGCTAAGGTCAAATTAAATCCTTGAAATTTGAAAGGGACCAAATTTTGCTGAGATCCCAATTCCTTAATGGGCCAAGGCCGCACCAAACTAAAAGGTTCGGGGATAAACGAAGCCTATTAAGGCCACCCCGAATTTGAAATAAGGCTAAGGCCAAATCGGTTTTAAATCTGTTAAGACTGTTAAGACCGATTCAGCTCGTTAACTGGCCGAGGTTCTCCCGAAATGTGGACCTTATTCGGTCGGTCATAAAGAAGAAAAATTTACGATCCTAGCTAAGGCAGAAAAGTTGCAAGATATGAAAATTGCAAAACAAAGACAAACAAAACAAAGGAATTTTATACACAACGAGGGAATCCTTTTATACATTCAAATTACAAAAATGACACTTCATTCTACAAACAACATCATTCAGAACCGTCTTCTTCTTCCTCGGGGAAGGCCTGTTTCCTCGCTTCAGCTTCGATCCTCGTTGCTTCATTGACTTCAGAGGATAGATCGAAACCCAGAGCTTGCAGCTCCTCGAGAACGGAGAGGCGGGTCTGGCACTTAGTATATTCAACCAACATCTTTGATTGCTCTTGGGCGGCCTCGGCATCGGCTCTATATTGAGCTATTAAATCTTCAGCATCAGCCTTGGTGGTAGCAATCTCCGACTTTGCTTCTTGCAGCTGGTTGACCAGAACGCCCCGATCCTGGGTGAGCGACTCGACTTGGTGTTGAAGAGATTCGGTGTTCTTGGTCAGAACTCCGATTTTCTCTTGCGCCTCTGAAACTTGCTCTTCTAAGCGATCTTGGAGGGTCTCTTTTTCCGAAGTCAGAGTTTCAATATTGGTTTTCCATTCACTGGCTTCAGCCTTAGCCTCGCTCGCCTCGAACTGGAGTCGGTCTAATCGGTTGGCCTGCTGCCCCAGCTGGTCGACTACTTTGCTGTGCTCCCTCCGCATGAAGTCCAGGTCGGCTCGAAGGTTCTACATCTCGCCTTCAAGCCGCTGACGTTGTGCCTTTTCTTGTATCATTCCTTCCTTTATCCGAAGGAACGCCTCGTGGTGAAGCACCAAAAACTGCGAGGTATACATGATAAGATGGTCAGAATAAATCCAAGAGTAAGATTTTGGGTATCAGATAGAACATCTGGGGAGGCATACCTTGTTCGATGCCTGTTGAGCCTCGTTGAATAAGCATGCACAATCTACTGCATCCATTGCGGCCTGATCCTCATCGGTCACCAAGCAACGAAGATATCTAGCCACTCCCACAGGCGCACCCAAAGCTCGAGTATCATCAGGAACGGTGAACTTTATCACCCTCTTCCGATCAGGGTTGGATCTCGGGGCGGGAAATCTGTCGACCAACTTGATACCGACAGACACCACACTCGTCTCGACGGGGGGACTCCTTCTCGGCACTATCAGCCGAGGGCACTCCATCAAAAAACTCTTCAAAGGCTCCAGCTGCTACCGGACCTTTACTCGGTGTGTGCGTTCTTGCAGCCTGGGCCTCATTCAAAGTTGCCTCCGAAAAAGAAGGGGAATCCATCATCTTAGGGAGGTCCGAGATCCCTTGTGTTGCCTCCCCTGTATCGGCACATACCCCGGTCCTCGCCTCAAGATCCTCCGCTCGAGGTAAGCAAGCCTCATCGACCGCTGGCTCGGGGACTGTCCGAGGAGTTTCATTTTTTAAAGTGTTGGGGTTTCTATCCTCCTCGGAGTCGTCGCTTAGTTGGATGGCCGGATCTGTGACTTTGGGTTTTCGAGCCATCATCTTTTTCCTGCCTTTCCTTTTCTCGGGCTCAGAAGGACCGGGGATTTCTTTTCCCTTTTTCTCTCCCCCCTTCTCCGAGACAGGGGGAGGGCAGGAAGCTTCCCCACCGGTGAGTGTCAGCCTCAACTCGGTATCCTTCGATAGACCTACAAAGAAAGGAAAAAAGAAAATTTGTGATAACATCGATCGCTTGAAATGAAAAAGACGAATGTTGTTTGGCTCACCATGATTTTTAGCCTCCCAAAGGCCTTTCGAAATTTCCCGCCAGGCTCGCTCCGAGTAGGCCCTTTGAGCCACTACTCTCCGGACACAATCCTCCAAATGATGAATTGCGGCCGGCGTCTGGGAAACGGCTGCACCTTATAAAACATATCGATTAAGCACTAGAAAGAAAGCAGCAAATGGTTTTAAGTAAGGAAAATGACGCTTACATCTCAAGTTCCACTTTTCAGGGAACGGAATGTCTTCTGCGGGGATCAAGTCGGAGGTTCTTATTCGAACAAACCGGCTCATCCAACCCCGGTCCTTGTCTTCGTTGATGCTCGAGAACGAGCCTTGCAGGCCTGGCGAGCAAGTTTTATTAGTCCCTCTCGAAACATTCGGGGACTGTATAGTCGGAGTAGATGGTCAACGGTGAAGGGATGCCCCCCTTCGACCTTACTCACGAAGAAACGGAAAAGGTGAACTATCCGCCAGACGGAGGGATGAACCTGGCCCAGAGTGACGTTGTACCTCTTACAAAAGGCGACAATTATGGGGTCCAAGGATCCCAACGTAAAGGGATAGGTATATACACTCAGGTAACCTTCCACATAGGTGGTAATCGCCTCATTCGGAGAGGGGACTATCACATCCTTGTCGGCCCATTTGCACTCCTCCTTCACCCTGTCAAGAATTTCGTGGGTGATCGAGCTAATTTACATAGAGACCGGTTCGCCCCGGCCAGGTACGGAAGAGACTTTCTCGACTTTGAAGTCGGAGCCAATGAAGCATCCAACCGGTACGAAGGCTTTCAAGGGAGGTTCTGAGGAAGTTTCCCCAACAGAAACTAGCTCAGCCTCTTCAGCGGGCTGAGAAGATGAAGGTTGTTGCTTTTGTGGAACGTACTTAGATGTTTTCGCCATTACAATTGAAGTGATAATAGTAAGAGTAAAGGATAATGTGCAAGAGAAGTTTGTTTGAGCAATAAATTGTTCGAGCAACGAAAAGTCTGGAAGTTAAAGAATAGAGGAGCTATTTATACTTTCTCAAAAGCGGCAATTCAGAACACGAGGTAGGGGAACATTAAATGGCGTTTGCAGAAGTTGCAGGGTTTGTCGCCAGCTAGGACACGCAATGATATTTTTTGACAGCAGGCACGTGCGTCATCGCGTTGCCGTCACCCACCAATGAAATATTTTTTAAGTTGAGTGATTTGACCCTTCGAACTTCGTGCCATGCTCAATGAGTGTGTTGTTGCTTGACCTAATTTCGAAAAACGGCGGTTCATATCTTTTTTTGTTATTACTCTCCAATAAACGAGGGGACTATCTGTATAGGGTCAGTTACAATCGAGCACACAAGAAAGATCAGTCTTAAGTACAGTCCGGGGTCGGACTGCTTTGAATCGGAACCAGCACTTCGAGAAGGAAAGTTCGAGGTCGAACATCATTGGATCGAAGTCAGAGCAGTCGGAATAAGCGATCGAGACCGGTCTAGGTAAAGGTATTTTATGGTAAAAATATCAGTTTCATATAACGAAAAGGCCGGAAATCTCGTAGTACGCAGTTATCTCGGCGGGAATCACGGCCCCAGTCATCAGAGACGTTATACCAGTATTTTTAGGGATAATTCATCCTGTAATTAGGTCTTTTACTTTATATGGAATTCCTTTTTTTCCTATAAAAGGGGTACTTAGTTTCATTGTACAGGCCAACATATGTTACCAACAATACAAGTTATCATTTTCTGCCTATCTCTTGCTTAAGTTATTCATTTTTCACTGCTATTTGCTCCGTCACGGAAAATTCATTCAACCTCAACGGTTTGGTTATTCTCTTGTTTATTTAAGTCAGTCTTTATTCATCGTTATTTATTTCATTATGTCAAACCATTTCAGGTATCCTTAATACCACGTACAAATTCAATTATTACTCATATTTTAGGGTAAACAATATCATTGTAGTTATTCAAAAATCCAGAAAATTGAAAATACAACCAATTCTTATTTCAAATGAAGCATCATTTAAAGTGTCCTCTGTGGTTTTTCAAGCAAACATGACGTGCTTTATATTTCTTTTAACGTTGTTTCGGGTTGATACATGTGAGATACTCATATCTAAGAGTATGATTTTAAAAAACAGAATATGGAGGAAAAAAGAAGTGTAGAGAGGCGGCAAATTAAGATATCGTTCCATACTAAATTAAAAGTCTTAAAAAACACTTTTATCACTTGTATCTAAGTGTAACCCATATTATTTGACACTCAATTAAGGGAGTTTTGGGTGGAGGGAGGTCGCAGAGAATAAGGATAGAGCAGAAAAGAGAAAAAAGAAAAATGAAGTAAATAAATTTTCTAAGTTAAAGCACTAATAATGAATTGTATATAAATTATACGCAAATTTTATTTAGAACGGACAATATACAAAATTAAAATAATTTTAATAAATAAATTTTAAAATATTATATAGAAACAAAAAAATCCTTAAATAAATTTTGTTTGAAGTTGTTCGGCCCGTCAACCTATACTAAATAGCTATGAATGGACTTTTCCCCTATTATTTTCTAGTTCTAAATAACTGGGATAGGTTGAAAAGTACGATGATGATCATAACGAAGAAGAAGAGGAGGAAAAGGATGAGATAAGATCCGGGTTTGGGCCAACACGGTTGAATTAAAGTGAATATTAATTTTTCTAAGGGTGGAATTTGGATCGGATTGTGCGTTATTTTAGGGAATCACATTTGTAAATGAACCGGGGTGGGACATTGTATATTCACGTGTCCCTTTCAACGTCCGAGGGGTATATTTGATCATTTAGCTAACAATAAGCGTATTATGTTTACTCTTAAAAATAGATAACAATTGAATTTATACGTGATTTTAGCCATATGTAGGCTAATGAAATACAAATGATTAATGATGTTAGATAAACAAATTAAAGACAGAATAAACAGCCAAACCAGTAGTAATATTGGGTCCGAAATCGGTTACAAGCTTAACCATTAACCTGGCTTAGGTTCGGAGCCAAAAACTTATGAAGAACTATGAGTAATATCAAGAACTTAGAATGATCTTTAAAAGTGGAGGAAACAAATGTATATTGCCTTGATATGCGTGTTATAATGCATTTAATGAATAATCAGCTTCCCCTTTATATAGTAGAGAAGTTTTACCCTAAGTACAATTTTAAAAAAGGCAAAAATCTTTCTTTTCGTTAATCACTGATCTAACGATGATACGGGCCGAGTCTCACGCCGTGATATCCAGTTGGACACGGATATCACAACCCTTTGTTAATCGTGTGTCGTCTTTCAATAATGCTCTCGAAGGTCTTGGAACTCGAACCGGATCCAGGGGGCGTGGTCTCGAAGGCTCCGAGGGCAGGTATTTTGCTCGAGCCTTGATGCGAGAGGCTCCTAGCATTGATTCTGATTCCCTGTAGATATCCTTGCTTCGTTTGCCTCATGGGAAAATCGGGGTACTCACTAGCCTCGGTTTTACCCGTTTACAAATAGTCCCCTCGTTTCACAGAGAGTAGGTTCGCCGAAATGATGGGAAACGATAGATGTTCTACGGTTCCTTCCTCTGTACGTTACGATGAAGGAGCCGAAACGTCCCATCAGTCGCGTCGTTCTGACTTCGAACACGTGTCAATCATCGGCTGGTTGCCTCCGAATGCGAAGCGTCGCCTGCTTCCTTATAAAAGCTTCCATCCTTTGTTCCTTTTCTACTTTTTGACCTAGCTTTTACCTTCGAGCTTCCCAGTTATCATCAAACTTCTTTCAAACCTCCATAGCTTCATCTTTCGATTTTTAAATCTTCCCAATTGTTCTTAGATCCTTGCCCAGATCTTCTTAAATTCTTCATATTCCGTTGTTCAACCTTCAAACTTGTTACAAACTTCCATAATTCTTCTTTAAGTCTTCAAATTTTACCAGCCAACAATGGCTAAACTTCCAAATTAGTTCCCCAACAGAATGCCTCTTCATCTTCCCAATCGGCCGCTGGTACTGAGGCAGTCGATCCCGAAATAGTTGTTCTTGACGATGCTTTTTCCGAGGGTAACCTTTTGGTAGGTTTTGAATTTTTAATGATGGCCTTACGTTTTGATTACAGGCTTCGGACGTCTCCGAGCCGTTTTTTAGCGCGGTCGCAGCCTATTAGGTCTAGGCACTACCTAATAGGTTTTGTGCCTTCGGGTTCTGATGACTCGAGTTGCCCGAACTTATTTCGGACGACAGTCCCCGAGTGGGGGTAGCCCTTGGGCTCGGATAGGGGTAGCCCCTGGGCTTGGTAGTCCCCGGGTAAGGATAGCCCTTAGGCTCGATGCTTCAAAAGGCAAATATACGTAATAGCAAGGTGAAAACTTACTTTCATTTATGTATGTAAAGTGCATGGTTGAAAGCATGTAAAAGCTTGCATTATGTCTAAGGTGGCCTACGCGGGCACGGTTCACCTGACCGTTTGACCCTTAAAATAAATCCTAACCACCGAGCTTAGGCTATTCGAGCATAAAATTTCCTTCTTTCCTTGCTAAGAAGCTTAACCTGAGAGTGATGTCCCCCAGTGTTCGAGGTCGATCTTGAGAGGGGTCAGATATTGTTAATGTGACCATTGACTTCGATGTAAAATCGGTCTTGGGAATCTGAGTTAGCACGATTTACTGTTGCCTCATAAAAACCTTGTCGGATCCCCATTTGGGACAAAACCATTTCAAGGGATAAAGAGTGTAACACGACCTAATAGCACATTCCACTTTGGATATTGCCTGCAAGTGTTAGTCTGATTCACAATTTTATAAAAAGATAAATGAGATCGTACCTTAGCAGTAGTACCGCTTTAACTACGTCACATTCTAGTTTTTCAGTAGATGTGCACCGTTTCCTGCTTTGAGTTTGTACGAGCCTTTACCGGTGATCCCGATGACTCAATATGGTCCTTCCCAATTCGGTCCCAGCTTCCCCTCGTTCGGGTTACAGGTGTGCAGTGTTACTTTTCTTAACACCAAGTCCCTGATATTGAAATGTCAGAGGTTGGCTCTTCAATTGTAATACCTTTCTATCCTCTATTTCTAGGCGTCCAACCGGACCATGGCAGCCTCGCGCCTTTCATCCAATAGTTCCATGCTCGTGCTCATGGCCTCACTGTTTGAGTCTTCGGTCGCATATCAGAACCTGAGGCTCGCTTCTCCACCTTTGACCGGTATTAGTGCTTCGACGCTGCAGACCAATGAAAATAGAGGGGCTCCGGTACTAGATTTCGAGGTTGTACGGTATGGCCACAAGACTTCGGGCAGAATATCCTTCCATTTCCCTTTGGCCTCGATCAATCTTTTCTTTAGGTTTTGAAGTATGATTTTTTTTTAATTGATTCCGCATGTTCGTTCCTACTAGGGTGATAGGGTGTTGACAATATCTTTTTGATCTTGTGATCTTCGAAAACTTTATTTACCTTGCTGTCGATGAAATGCTTCCCTTTATCACACACCATCTAGGTGGTATCCCGAACCTGCATATTATGTGGTCCCAAATGAAGTCAACGACCTCTTTTTCCCCGACCTTCTCGAACTCTTGATCTTAGATCCACATAAAAAAATAATCATTCATAAACAGTATGAACTGAGCCTTAGCAGGTGCCCACGGCAGGGGACTGACAATGTTCGTTCCCCACTCCATGAACAGCCAAGGTGACAAGACCGAATGTAGTAGCTCTCCGGTTTGGTGGATCATTGGTGCGTGTCTCTGACAGCCGTCGCATCTTTGTACAAAATCCTTTGCGTCTTTCTCCATGTCGATCCAGTAATAGCCGGCCCTGATTATCTTACGAACCAAATATTCTGCCCCTAAATAATTCCCGCAGTTGCCTTCGTGAACTTTCTTAAAACATATTCGGTATCTCCCGGTCCCAAGCATATGGCGAGCGGGTCATCGAACGTTCTTCTAAATAGAGTCTTCGGTCAGGCTGAACCTGGTCACCTTCATGCATAGAGCTCTCCCTTTAGGATCCAGGGAAAACTTCCCAGTCTTCAAGTAGTCTATGTACTTGTTTCTCCAATCCCAAATTAAGCTTGTTGAATTTATTTTGGCATGGCCTTCTTCCACTACCGATTTCATGAGCCGTACGACCATTTCTGAGCTGAATTCATCACCATCAACTGATGACCCCAGGTTAGCCAGAGGTTCGGCCTCGTAATTTTGATCTCGGGGTACGTGTTGTAGGGTCCATTCCTTGAATTGATGCAGCGTTACCTGCAATTTGTCTAAATACCATCGCATTCGTTCCTCTTTTACTTTGAACGTCCCATTGACTTGATTTACCACAAGGAAGGAATCGCACTTAGCTTCGACTACCTTGGCCCCCATGCTTTTAGCCAATTCAAGACCTGCAATCATAGCCTCATACTCGACCTCATTGTTAGTTAATTTCATAGTTCTAATAGATTTCATAACTACGTTACCTGTAGGCGGCTTCAACACGATGCCGAGTCCGGACCCCTTTGCCTTCGAGGCAACGCCTTAAAGAGGGTCCAGATTTCCAAGGAAGTCCTCGAGGTTAACAACAATTCCTTTTCGACTTTGAGTATTAAGGCCGCCATAAAGTCGGCCACGAAGACTTTGAGTATTACCCGCTAATTTCTACGACCCAGTTGGCCAACCTGCCCAAGAGCTCGGGTTTGTGCATTATGTTCCTTAGTGGGTAAGAAGTTACGATGCATATGGGGTGACATTGAAAATACGAATTTAATTTTCTGGAGGCGCTTAGCAATGCGAACGCCAATTTTTCTAGGTGAGGATACCTTGTTTCGGCCTCGCCTAGAGTTCTACTAAAATAATAGATAGGAAATTACACACCTTCCTCTTCCCAGAATAGGACTCTACTTACTGCTACCTCGGATACAGCCAAGTACAGGTACAGCTGCTCATCCACCTTCAGAGTATGGAGAAAGGGCGAACTCAAAAGGTAACGTTTGAGTTCTTCCAAAGCTTGTTGGCATTCCGAGGTCCAAGAAAAGTTATTCTTATTCTTCAACAATTAGAAGAACCGATGGCTCTTATCGGAAGACCTCGATATGAACCGACCCACGGCGGCTATTCGCCCGGTTAGTCTCTGAACGGCCTTGATATTGTCCACCACAGTGATGTCTTCTATAGCTTTGATTTTATCAGGAAACTATGAATCCAAGGAACTTTCCTAATCTGACCACGAATGCGTATTTCTCCGTGTTCAGCTTCCTATTGTATTTCTTCAGTATGTCAAAGGTTTCCTGCAAATGTTTCAAATGTTCCTCTGCTCACGGAGACTTAACTAACATATCGTCAATGTAAACTTCCATTGATTTCCTATTTGATCTTCGAACATCCGGTTTACTAGGAGTTGATAAGTGGCACCGGTATTTTTTAATCCGAACATCATTACATTATAACAATAGGTGCCGAATTTAGTGATAAAGGAATTTTTTTCTTGATCGCTCGGGTCCATCCGGATTTGGTTGTACCCAGAATAGGCGTCAAGAAAGTTGAGTATCTCGTGCCCGGCTGTCGCATTAATCATGCAATCGATGTTAGGAAAAGGAAAAGAGTCCTTAGGGCACACCTTGTTCAAGTCTTTGTAATCTATGCACATTCTTAACTTTTTCCCCTTTTTAGGCACTACCACTATGTTAGCTAACCGATCCAGGTACTTAAATTCCCGAATGGAACTTATTTTAAGGAGTTTGGATACCTCGTATTTGATGCATGCTTAACTTCGGACTGAGGCCTCCTCTTCTGTTTAACCGGGTGGAACTTCGGATCCAAGCTCAGCTTATGAGTGGTTATTTCATGGGATCCCTGTCATATCAAGATAGGACCAAATGAAACAATCTATGTTAGCTATAAGGAATTCAAAGAGTTTTTTCCTGAGCTCGGGAGTTAATCCCGTACCCAGGTATACCTTCCAATCGGGCAAGTGTTCGATCAATATGACTTGCTCTAGCTCCTCGACCATAATCATCATCCTCACCAGCTTCTTGAAAAGGATAGCGATCGCTTTGGGAACGTCACGGGGGAGGAAGACCGTGTTTCTCCGGTTCGGCCGGGGATGGTATCGGTGATTGCCATTTAGTTTCTTCCTTCCTAGTCGGCTCCGTGTTATTTGGTGTTGGGAGTGCAGACGTCGGGATCACCTCGTCAACCGCGAGCATTTCTTTTGCGGCCGACTGCTCTCCGTAAATCGTCTTGATCCCTCCCGGTGTGGGGAACTTCAGTTCCTAGTGTAGTGTCGCGGGCACTTCCCTCATGCTATGATCCATGGCCTTCCGAATAGAGAATTATATTTCATATCTCCTTCAATCATATAGAACTTTGTTTCCTGAACGGTCCCGGCAATGTTCACCGGTAGGATTATCTCCCCTTTAGTAGTTTTGCATGCTATGTTGAACCCGTTTAAAACCCGAATTGCATGCACTATTTGGTCTTGTAGACCCAACTACTCTATGATCCTTGATCTTATGATATTAGCCGAGCTACCTGGATCAATTAACACATGCTTAACACGAGATCCCTGGATGGTTCGGGATCAACTCTGCCGGGGGTGCGGCCCTGGTTCTACAGCTGGGCTATCGCCACCTGTTCAGCTTGTAACATTTCGAAGATCACCCGCAAGTTGTCCTGTCTCCTTGACCGTCGTGCGTACCTCGAGCTCTTGATCGGACCCCTCCACGAATGCTGTTCTCGGGGTCGATTGGCAGGTGAGCGTCGATGGCCACATGTGAATTGGCATCACTTGGGTCTGCAACTGGGACTCCGTTGGGGTCAGCAGGGGGCACCTTGTTTCTAGGTACTATATTGTTGTTTTCGCCATGGTGGCCAAACTCAGCATCAACGTTCAAGTGAGAAGATTGAAATTTTGACATTCTTAAGTTGACCTGAAATTAAAATCTCAAAGAACAAGCGTAAAATAGAGTGTGTTATGAAAATTTATATCAAATTACCACAATTATCCTTATCGTCACGATGGGCGCCAAATTATTTATCCTTAAAAATGGTTAACAATTGAATTTATATGTTGTTTTAACGATATGTGCGCTAATTCAATACCAGTGATTAGTGACGTTAGATAAGCAAATAATAAACAGAATAAACAGCCAAACCAGTAGTAATAGTCGGTCCAGGATTGGTTACAAGCTTAACTAGTAACCTGTCTTCGGTTCGGAGCCAAACATCTATGAAGAACTATGAGTAAAATCAAGAACTTAGAATGATCTTTAGAAGTGGAATATTTAGAAGTGGAGGAAATAAATGTATATTTCCTTGATATGCGTGTTACAGTGTGTTTAATAAATAATCAACTTTTTCTTTATATAGTAGGGACGTTTTACCCTAAGTACAATTCTAAAAAAGGCAAAAATCTTCCTTTTCGCTAATCATTGATGTACTGCTGATACGGGCCGAGACTCATGCCATGATATCGGGTTGTATATGGATATCACGGCCCTTTGTTAATTGTTCACGGTCTTTCGGTAATGCTCTTCGAGGTCTTGGAACTCGAACCGGACCCAGGGGGCGTGGTCTCGAAGGCTCTGAGGGCAGGTATTTTGTTCGGGCCTTGATGCGAGATGCTTCTAGCTTCGATTGTGATTCCCTGCAATCATATCCTTACTTCATTTGCCTCATGAGAAAATCAGGATACTCACTAGTCTCGGTTTTACCCGTATGCAAAATATATATTTCAAAGTAGAGGGGGAAATATGATACTTTTACGTTTTTTATTAGATGCTAGAAACCAAATAATTTCTAGAAGAAAGAAACGAAGAAAACAAATTACCTAACATGGCTTCCCATATATGATCTCTTCATACACCATAATGAACCCACCAACATTGTCTCATAGTAGTAAGCTTAACCCAAACTAACACAAAAACAGGTGTGCGTGCAGTGGCAGACCTAGATCATTAAATATGGGTTCTCAGTAATTCAGTAGTTTTTGCGTAGACCTTATAATTATATTAAGAAATTTGTTAAATATTTATAAATATCTAATTGTAAAATCAATTATTATTGTATATTAATTTGAAATAATAGTAGGAACTCATAAACTTTAAATCCTGAATTCGCCTACGTATGCGTGCATGTTGTGAACGGTAAACTACGAGGTAAGGTTTTGATATTGCAGTATTCATGTTTCACCAAAAAACATTAATCCAGCAAATTCCTACACACGCCACTTCGATACATTTGTACCATAAATTTGGTGAGGCAAAGTGGCAAACTGGCGACGGATCTTGTAGGTTTAATGTTTGCCTTTGGCTAGATGGCATGCACACTTAAGTCCAACAATAGGCTCTTTATTTTTCAGTTCGATTGACACCATGTCATAAATCTCCAAATATTATGTATCGTTCAGGCAGAGGCGGATCTAAAATTTCTAGAACATAGGTGCACCACCAAAGAAAAAAAAAGTACATTAAAAACATTCAATTAAGTGCATTATTCATCCTTTTGGAGTATGTGGGTCCATCAGATAATATTAGATTAATTCAAGAAAATATATACATAAATGCCTTGTTTGGCGGAAGTCCATTATTGGGTCCAAACGCACACGCAAATATACGCGATCGATAAGTAATAGAGTGATAAAAAAGTATTATTCCCACGAGGATTTATGATCAACTATTTTTCAATCTAAGCTATTTATACATTTAATGCTCAAGTGAGGGTGAAGAAGATGATTGGGATTTTTATAACCAAGTTACTACGAACTAATAAGCAAGCAAGACAAGATCGCAAGTAGAGCAAACAAACACTTAGGAAGAATTCAATGAGATTGAGATATTCCAGGGTTATGGGATTAACGTCTCTCCTATTGCATTTTTCGGGTTGATGTAATCACTTGACTTATCTAATTTATTGATTAACAAGGTTTATTATGCTCGCGAAGTTCTTTCAATGCTTCGCTCTCCTATTCAAGCCAACCTAAGACTATATGTCTATAGAATCAAACTTGACAAGAACGCATGTATATTTCCTGCAAAAATAACCAAGTAAGGACACTAGAATATGTCTATCCTAATCACAAATCTATTCTCCGATGCCCGAATTCAGGAACTTACTCTATTCAATCCTACGCAATTTATAGTTCTCACTTTTGAGTTCAACTATAAATTCGTAGATAGTACTCTATTGTTAGCTACGCAAGAGAATAATTAAGTGCAAGACTGAATAAATAAACTAAAGCAAAACAATCAATCGTCAATTTACAATAGTCAAGAACGACCCATAACACTAGAATAACGAGGTTCTTAGCCACTCATGTTCATAACAATCATCAAAATATTATTTTCAAACATAAAAGCTACGAATACAAGAAGAAGAATGGAGGAATTGATGAGTTACGTGCTCCCGAGTGTTTTGTACTTGTGCTTTTCCTCAAAGTCGCATCCCTCTTGCCAAAATAGGTTTAGGTTTGATTTTATACGATTTGGGAGCGTCTTGGGATCGAAATAACCAAGTCTTGGGCAAAATAGGACAATTTCACGTCACGAGCTCCAAGGGTAGAGTGGGGCGCTAGCCCTGGCGCTGGAAATTTGGAGAATTTGTTTTGTGCGCCACAGGTAGCGCCCCACACTGCCTATGGCACTACATTCTGGAATTTTCTCGTTTCTTTCCCTTTTTGCTTCAATTCGCGCACCTTTGTCCCAAATTGCCTCTGGATGATTCCTACACATAAAAATATCACTAATTAGCATAAATCATTACATTACACATCCGAAATCGACAAAACATCAGTAAAATGCGAGACAATATGCATATAAATATACATACTTTAAGTCGATTATCAACCATGGGTTCACTTGCCCGATATTTTAGATAGTAAATCCGCCAATGCATTCAGGGACGAGTCTAGGATTTTAATCCGTAGATTGTTGTGCATGCTCATTCTATATGCTTTAATTTATTTATTTTTTCTCACATATATAGTTCGAACTAGCTAGACGCAATGATTCTGTCTTAGACATTGTTAACAAAGTTATGGCTGTATATGGTTAAAACCGAGGCTAATAAGCACCCTGATTTCCCGGTGAGGCGAAGGAAGCGAGGACATGACTGCAAGGAATCGGGATCGAAGCCAGGAGCCACGCATATCAAGGCCTGAGAAAAAACACCTGCACTCGGAGCCATTGAGACCATGCCCCCCGGGTCCCGTTTGAGTTCCAAGACCTCGGAGAGCATTACCAAACGACCGCGCACGACTAATAAATGTCTGTGATATTTGTGTCCAACCGGATATCACGAAGTGAATCTCGGCCCCTGTCGGCAGCAGATCAGTGACTAGCAAAAAGGAAGATTTTTACCTTTCTTAGAATTGTTCTTAGGGTAAAACTCCCCTACTATATAAAGGGGAAGTTGATTATTCAATAGACACACTGCAACACACGTACCAAGGCAGTATCCATCTGTTTTTCTAAAAGTTATTCAAAGTTCTTGATTTTATTCATAGTTCTTCGTAAGTGTTTGGCTCCGAACTGAAGGCAGGTTATTTATTACGCTAATAACTGAGCTCGGACTCAATATTACTATTGGTTTGGTTATTTATTCTATCTTTAATTTTCTTATCTAATTTCATTAATCACTTGTATTGAATTAGTCCACATATTCTTAAAACCGTGTATAAATTTAATTGTTATCCATTTTTAAGGGTGAATAGTTTGGCGTTCACTGTGGGGCTAAGGACAATAGTGGTAATTTAATACAAATTTTCATAACACACTCTATTTTACGCTTGTTCTTTGAGATTTTAATTTCAGGTCAACCTAAAAATGTCAAACTCTCAGTCTGCTCACTTGAACGTTGATGTTAAATCTGGTCATCACGGCAAAAACAACAATATAGTGCCCAGCAACAAGGTGCCCACTGTTGATCCCAACAAAGTCCCAGTTTCAGACCCAGTTGACGCCAACTCGCATGTGGCCATCGATGCCAGCCTGCCGACCGACCCGAGAACGTTCGCGTAGGAGCGCGACCTATGACTCGAGGTACACCCAAAGGTGAAGGCTACGGGATCAATCTGCGGGTGATCTTCAAAATATTGCAGGCCCAACAAGCAGTGATATCTGTAGAATCAAAGTCGCGCCCCCAGCAGAGTTGAGCCCGAACCATCTCGAAGGAGTGCGCAAGCCACGGAAAGGTCAGGTGAAGTTGAGCCCGGGACCAACCCCGAAATAACAAAAATGCTTGAGGAACTAACAAAGCGGGTGGAATCGAGGGAGAAGAATGTTGAGGCTAACGACAAAAAAGTGGAGACCTATAACTCCAGAGGCGATCAAATACCAGGAGCGCCCCCGATATTGAAAGGCCTGGTTTCCAAGAAATTTGTCCAAATGCCTTTCCCTCCGAGTGCGACACCGAAGCCAACCCCGAAAAAGTTCTGAATGCCCGAAATTCTGAAGTATAATGGACCCATATATCCAAGTGCGCATGTGACCTCCTACACGTGTGCCATCAAGGGAAACGACGTACAAGATGACAAAATCGTCGGTTTTGCTAAAAACATTTGGGGAAACCCTGTCCAAAGGAGCTATGGTATGGTATCACAACATACCCCAAAATTCTGTTGACTCGTTTGCTATGTTTGCAAATGCCTTTGTGAAAGCACATGCCGGAGCCATCAAGGTCGAGACCAGAAAATCGGACCTTTTCAAGGTAAAGCAAAAAGATAACGAAATGCTCAGGGAATTTGTATCGAGGTTTCAAATGGAATGGATGTATCTACCCCCGGTTGCGGATGATTGAGCAGTTCAGGCGTTCACTCAAGGAATCAACCCCCGAAGCTCCTTAGCTTCACAACAATTGAAGCAGAATTTGATAGAATACCCGGCCGTAACTTGGGCCGACGTCCATAACAGATACCAGTCGAAAATTAGAGTTGAGGAAGATCAACTCGGTGCCCCCTCCGGGTCCGTTTATCCCATCAGAACGAAGGACAGGCCTAAGAGAGTCGCCGATCATAACCAAGACCGAACAGAGACGGGTATCAACCGTATAGTGGGGAACAAAGGGGCAACAGATCTATGTGTAACCCCGTGAGAAACGAAAAGAGGAATGTTTGAGGTCACAGTAGTCGGGGACTCATGAGCAAAAATGGTTTCGACAGGCCATTCGGGTCCAGGGAGGCACGAAGGTTATCAGAACACAACTTCAATGTCGACACTGCCAGCATCGTATTTGCTATCGGGCACATCAAAGACACCAAGTGGCCTCGACCATTGCAGTCCGACCCTACCCGGAGAGACCCTAACTTAATGTGTAAGTATCATGGAACTCATGGCCATAGAAGTGAGGACTGCCGACAGTTAAGAGATGAGGTGGCCCGGTTATTCAATAACAGACATCTCCGGGAATTTCTGAGTGATCGAGCCAAAAATCACTTCAAGAATAGGGACTCCAACTAACAAACCAAAAGAGAGGAACCTCAACACGTCATCAAAATCATCATTGGTGGAGTCGACATCCCCAGGGACCAATGCTAAAGTGCACCAAGGTGTCCATCACAAGGGAAAAACAAACCTGAGATTATATCCTGAAGGGAATTATTTTGTTCAACGATGAGGACGCCGAAGGCATCGTACAACCACATAATGATGCGCTGGTAATATTTGTACTTATGAATAAATCTCGAGTTAACCGTGTATTGATTGATTCAGGTAGCTCGGCCAACATCATCAGATCGAGGGTCGTAGAGCAGCTGGGTCTACAAGACCAAATACTGCTGGCAGTCCGAGTTTTAAACCGATTCAACATGGCATGCGAAACTACTAAAGTGGAGATAACCCTACTGGTGAACACTGTCGGGACCATTCAGGAAACAAAATTCAATGTAATCAAAGGGGATATGAGATATAATGCTTTACGGAAGATCATGGATTTATAACATGAGGGCGGTACCTTCAATACTACACCAAGCACTGAAATTCCCCACACCGGGAGGAGTCAAGATAAGTTGCGGAGAGCAGCAGCTACAAAAGAAATGTTCACGGTCGATGAGGTGATCCCAATTTCCACACTCTCGACATCAAAGAACACGAAGTCGGTTAGGAAGGAAGAAACCAAATAGCAATCACCGATACCGGCCCTGACCAAACTAGAGAAGCAAGAAGCAGGTGAGGATGACGATTACGGAGTCCCTAGGTCGTTCGTCACCCCTGATGAATCCGATGCCATCAAATCAATGGTCGAGGAGCTGGAGCAAGTTATATGGATCGAACACTTGCCCGATCAGAAGGTATACATGGGCATGGGGTTAACTCCCAAGCTCAGGAAAAACCTCATCAAATTCCTTATAGCTAACATAGATTGTTTCGCTTGGTCCTATATTGATATGATAGGGATCCCGTCGGAACTAACCACTCATACGTTGAGCTTGGATCCGAAGTTCCACCCAGTTAAACAGAAGAGAAGACCGCAGTCCGAAGTAAAGCATGTATTCATCAAAGACGAGGTACCCAAACTCCTTAAAATAGGTTCCATTCGGGAAGTTAAGTACCCAGATTGGCTAGCTAATGTAGTGGTAGTGCTTAAAAAGGGAAATAAATTAAGAATGTGCGTAGATTACAAAGACTTGAACAAGGCATACCCTAAGGACTTTTTTCCTTTGCCTAACATCAATCGCATGATCGATGCAATGGTAGGGCACGAGATACTCAGCTTTCTCGACGTCTATTAGGGGTACAACCAAATTCGGAGGACCCAAGCGATCAAGAAAAAACTTCCTTTATCACTAAATTCGGAACCTATTGTTATAACGCAATGCCGTTCGGACTAAAGAGCGCCAGTGCCACTTATCAGCGCTTAGTAAACCAGATGTTCGAAGAACAAATAGGAAAATCTGACGACATGTTGGTTAAGTCCCTGCAAGCAGAGGACCATTTGAAACATTTGCAGGAAACATTTGACATATGGAGGAGATACAATATGAAGCTAAACCTGGAGAAATGCGCATTCGGGGTTGGATCCAGAAAACTCCTTGGATTCATGGTGTCCAACCGAGGGATAGAGATCAATCCCAATAAAATAAAAGCTATTGAAGACATCACCGTGGTGAACAATGTCAATGTCGTTTAGAGGCTAACCGGACGCATAGCCGCCCTGGGCCGGTTCTTATCGAGGTCTTCCGATAAGAGCCATCGATTCTTCTCATTATTGAAGAAGAAGAATAACTTTTCTTAGACCCCGTAACGCCAACAAGCTTTGGAAGAAATAAAAATGTACCTTTCGAACCCACCCTTGCTCCATACTCCGAAGACGGATGAGCAATTATACCTGTACTTGGAAATATCCGAGGTAGCGGTAAGTGGAGTCCTAGTCCGGGAAAAGGAAGGCATGCAATTTCCTGTTTACTATGTTAGTAAAACTCTAGGCGAGGCCAAACATGGTATTCTCACCTGGAAAAATTGATGTTCGCTTTGTTAAGTACCTCCAGAAAGTTAAAGTCGTATTTTCAATGCCATCTCGTATGTGTCGTAACTTTTTGCCCGCTAAGGAACATAATGCACGAACCCGAGCTCTTAGGCCGGTTGGCCAAATGGGCCATAGAAATTAACAGGTACGAAATTGAATATCGATCCTGAACCGTCATTAAATCACAAATTTTGGCAGACTTCGTGGCCGATTTTACATCGGCCTTAATACCTGAAGTCGAAAAGGAATTGTTGTTAGCCTCGAGGAATTCCTCGGGAATCTGGAACCTCTTTACAGATGGTGCTTTGAACGCAAAAGAGTACGGACTTGGCATCGTGTTGAAGCTGCTTATGGGTAACATAGTTAGGCACTCTATTAGAATTGTGAAATTGACTAGCAATGAGACCGAGTATACGGACATGATTGCAGGTCTCGAATTGGCTAAAAGCCTTGGGGACAAGGTGGTCGAAGTCAAGTGCGACTCCCTCCTTGTGGTAAACCAAGTTAATGGGACGTTCGAAGTAAAGGAGGAACGAATGCAAAGATATTTAGATAAATTGCAGGTAGCGCTGAATCAATTCAAGGAATGGACCCTACAGCACGTACCCCGAGATCAAAATAGCAAAGTCGATGCTCTGGTGGGTCATCGCTTGATGATGATGAATTCAACTCAGGAACAGTCGTACAACTCATGAAATCGGTTGTGGAAGAAGGCCATGCCGAAATAAACTCAACAAGTTTAACTTGGGATTGGAGAAACAAATACATAGACTATTTGAAGACTAGGAAGTTGCCCTCGGATCCTAAAGAATCGAGAGGTCTACGCACGAAAGCGGCCAAATTCAACCTGTCCGAATGGATTCTTTTCAGAAGAACATTCGACAGCCCACTCGCCATATGCTTGGGGTTGGGAGATACTAAATAGGTCTTAAGAAAAGTTCACGAAGGCACCTACAGAAACCATTCGGGGGTAGAATCTTTGATTCGGAAGATAATCAGGGCCGGCTACTATTGGATCGACATGGAGAAAGATACAAAGGACTTTGTACGAAGATGCGACGGCTGTCAGAGACATGCACCGATGATCCATCAACCTGGAGAGCTACTCCATTCAGTCTTGTCCCCATGGCCGTTCATGGAATGGGGAATGGACATCGTCAGTCCCCTGCCGTGGGCACTTGGTAAGGCTCAATTCATACTGTTTATGACCGATTTTTCTCTAAATGGGTCAAAGCTCAAGCATTCAAGAAGGTCCGGTAAAAGAAGTCATTGACTTCATTTGGGACTACATAATATGTCAGTTTTGGATACCGGACGAGATCGTGTGTGATAATGGGAAGAAATTCATCGGCACCAAGGTAAACAAGTTCTTTGAAGACCACAAGATTAAAAAGATACTCTCCACACCCTATCACCCTAGTGGGAACAAACAAGTGAAATCTGCAAACAAGACCATACTCCAAAACATAAAAAAGAGGTTGACCGATACAACAGGGAAGTGGAAGGAAATTATGCCCGAAGTATTATGGGCGTACCGCACAACTTCAAAATCTAGTACCGGGGCCATCCCGTTTTCATTGGTCTACAGTGCCGAAGCATTAATACCGGTCAAAGTGGGAGAACCGAGCCTCAAGTTCCGATATGCGACCAAAGAATCAAACGGTAAGGCCATGAGTACGAGCCTGGAACTATTGGATGAAAGACGAGAGGCCGCCCTAGTCCAGTTGGCCGCCCAGAAACAGCGGATAGAAAGATATTACAACCAAAGAGCCAACCTCCGACACTTCAAGATCGGGGACTTGGTGTTAAGAAAAGTAACACTCATACCCGAAACTCAGACGAGGGACGAATTGGGAAGGACCATATCGAGTCATCGGAATTACCGGCAAGGGCTCGTACAAACTCGAAGCAGGAAACGTTGTACCGCTACCGTACAACTGGAACGTGATGCACTTAATGCGGTACTACTGCTAAGGTACGATTTCATTTACTTCTTTATAATGTTATGTATCGGGCTAACAGTTGCAGGCAACCGCCAAAGGAGAATTTGACTATTAGGTCTGAAAGCAAGTGTTGCACTCTTTTTTCTTTGAACCGGTTTTTTCCCAAATGGGTTTTCCGGTAAGGTTTTTAATGAGGCAACGGTAGATTGTGCTAACTTATATTTGAAAGCCGGTTTTACTTAGGAGTCAATAGGCGCAACAACAGCATCCGAGCCCTCTCAAGATCGACCTCGAATATTGGGGGACATCACCCTCGGGTTAAGATTCTTAGCAAGAAGAAAACTTTGTACTTGAACAGCTTAGGCTCGGTGGTTAGAATTTGTTGTAAGGGCCAAACGATCAAATGAATCGTGCCCACATAGGCCACCTTAGCCATAACACAAGCTTTTACACGCTTTTGATCATGTGCTTTACACGCATAAATGAAAGAAAGTTCCCACCTTGATATTACGTATTTTTTCCTCTTCGAACATAGAGCCTAAGGGCTACCCCTATTTGGGGACTATCGAGCCTAAGGGCTACCCCTATTCGGGGATCGTCGAGCCTAAGGGCTATCCCTATTTGGGACTATCAAGCCCAAGGGCCCCTACTCAATCTGAAATAAGTTCGGGCAACTCGGACTACCAAATCCCGGAGGCACAAAACCTATTAGGTAGCGCCTAATCACAAAAGGCTACAACCACACTAAAAAACGACCGGAGACGTTCAAAGCTCGTAATCAAAGCATAAGGCCTTCGTAAAAATTCAAAACCTGCTAAAAGGTTACCTCAGCAAAAGCATCATCTAAAAGACGTAAGCATCTTGGAAAAACTTCCGATCACACCGAATTTTCAAAGTCTCGAGCAAATAAGGTTGCAAAAAAGTCAGGGTCTGTTCGGATCTCTGAAAAACAAACGACTTAGTACTACATCTGATTCTATGCTAAGGCACTAGAAATATTTGCAATAGTAGAAATTATGAAAAGATGCTAAAAAAGTAGAGAGTTGAAATTGCCAAAAAGGGAAATTTTATATATCCCGGAACATATTTACAAAGGCCCAACAAAAAAAATCTCAAAATAAACAAAACATATACACAACACAAAAACCAAAAAACAATTCTAAGGCATTCATGTCCGATCTTCGTTGGGGACCAATTCGACACCAGAACCATCAGAGCCTTCGGATTCCTCGAAACCCTCAAAGTCCTATGTACCCTCGGGTTCAAAAAGTTTCATTGTATTGGCCTCAAGCTTCCTCGCCTCCTAGATCTCGGTTGATAGGCCGAAGCCTCGGGCATGGATCTCTTCGATGGTCTCCCTCTGAGACAGCCGCCTCATATATCCGGCATTAGTTGTATTGGGCCACCATCTCCTCGGCATCGATAGAGGTTGTCTCCAGCTTGAACCTCGTCGCTTCAAGCTCTTTATCGAGGGCGTCCCGTTATGTGGCAGCTGAGCTCAGCTATGCTCGAAGATCTTCATTCAGCTGAGCCCGCTTATCAGCTTTCTCCTTCGCCACGCGAAGCTGAACCTCTACCAAAGACAGCTTTGCCTGGGCAATTTCCTTCTCCGAGGCCAGCAGATCCATCTTGCTCTTCCACCCATCAGCCATGACTTGGATCTCGTCCATCTCCTTTCGGATTTGGTCGACCTGGTCGATCTTATGTGGACCTATGTGGTTTGGTCGTTTGCCACTACGACTAGTTCCTCGTTTCTAACTTCAAAAACTTTTACTTTTTCGAACAAGTTGGCGTGCTCCCATATTAGGACCGACGCTTCTTTTTGAGCCCTATCCAGCTCAGACTGAAGGTCCTTAATGACCCTGTCTTGTTGCTCGCTGGGGAGCTTGTACGTATCCCTTTTCTGAGCCTGCTCCTTGAGCTCAAGCTCAAGTCGGTTGACCTTGACACAGTACTGAAGGAAGATTTCATGCTGAAGTACCGAGGACTACAAAACAATGAAAGACGTTAGAGACATCAAAACCTAAGTAAAATCCAAAAAGGCATAATGATGCCTTACCCGGTTCAGCGCCTGCTACGCTTCATTGAAAAGGCACAGCACATTCACCTCGTTCATTTTTGCCTGGTCCTCCTCGATCACCAGGCATCGGAGGTAGTTGGCTACGCCCACGGGGGCAGATAGAACTCGGGCATTCTCTGGGACAGTAAGAATGATCGATCTCATATGACCAGGGTCCACACTCGGAGCGGGAAATTGGTTAATCAATTTTGGGCTCGAACTCGACCCGCCGGCTTCAGGAGATGTATCCTTCTTTAAGACTTCCAGGTCACCCGGCCCGAAAAAATCTTCCAAGGTGGACGAGTCCACGCCATCAAAGAAAGAATGAAGGGGATCGTCCGCGCATGGATCCCTTTGTTGGACTTCTCTTTCCCACTTGGGCCTCTTCGAGCATGGACTCGGTGTAGGAGGGGGTCCAATTTCTATTACATCGGGCGCTTTCTTCGGAGCGGAGCCGAAATCCCGGGTGGTCTCGGCCTCCATATTGACCTCTCGAGTCTGAGGTCGTCCTCACGAGTCTCCCCCTCGGCTACCTCCTACTCCTCGGGAGGGGTCGATCCATGGGCGATAAAAAATTTCGTCTTCTTTCGGCTCATCCCTGAGCCGGAGAAGCGAATCGGAATCTGGCACCCTAGAGCTGGTGCTCTTCCTGGGCTTGCGAGCCACCCTCTTCTTTGGTTTCGCCTCAGGACCGGGGGAGCTTAAAGGTTTTTTTTTCCTTTTCTTCTCA
>MCJB01052434.1:10379-22381 GCA_002018475.1 Nicotiana obtusifolia | reverse complement strand
ATATATATATATATATATATATATATATATATATATATATATATATATATATATATATATATATATATATATATATATATATAAAGAAGAAGACAAATTTTTTCGGAAAATTTTTTTTAAAAAAATAATAATAATAATAATAATAATAATAATCAAAAATTTTGTCTTTCTAAAATAGAAAAATTCTAAAGGTTTTCTTTCTTATTTTTGAAAAGCTCAAATAATATTTTTTTTTTTTTGTAAATAAATATATAAAATAAAATTCAAAATATGTTTTGTTCATAAAAATTAAAAAAACAAAAAAAAAATTATGATTTCTCTAGATATTATTTTCTTGTTTTTGTAAATGAAATGAAAGTTCAAAACTATTTTGTTTCAAAAGATTCGCAAAAATACTTTCGTTCTTGATTTCTGATAATAAATAGAATCTTAGAAATTCAAGGCAATGAAATTTTTCCTTTCTTTCTTGAAAAAGATAAAACAAATTCAAACAAAGAAATTTTTTTTTTTTTCAAAAATTCCCAAAGTAGTCTTTCTAAAAAGAAAAGAAAAAGAAGAGAAAAAAGAAAGAAAATAGCCGTGTTATTTAAAGGTTGGCAAAGCCGGAATAAAACACGAAACCGTCGTGAAAACATATAGGAACACATTTAACTGCTTAGGTGCATCACACCCTAACGTGCGATTACCTATCTTTTATTTGTTCAAACTAACCGGTTTGCTTTTAAGCATAGGTTTCTTCAAATAGGTGGTTAGTTTGCTGGCATCCTGGCAAGTCATCCATACTACACCCGATCAAAGCGCCAAACAATCATGGCTAACAAAGAAATAGACACTAGAGTTGTAGACCCGCCGAGAGAGACTGTTGAGTCGGAGTCAGAACTGCAAGAGGAGGTCCGGAGGTTGAAACATCAAATGGCAGAAATGTATCAAGCATGGATGAAGGGACACCCTCCACCCTCATTCCCCACCAACTATACAGAAAATCCTGCTTCTATTCCACCACTCTCTCAATCCCAGATGGCCAATGTCGTCGATCTTTCCACACAACATGCACCTGGCTTTACCCCTTACCACAATTACCCTGGCACTTCGGCTCGAACTTTTCATGCTCCACCAGCCAAAACAACCTCGTACCCTGCTCCGCCAGCTGCTCCTATTTTTGTACCCCCTCCACAAGCTACTCACCACTGCTCCTCTAGTGAACCCGCATTTCCCGCCCCAGATGCCCACTACCATGCACCGGAGCCCACTTTCAAAATCCCGGATCCTTATTCCTACATGCCACAATTTGAGCATTATGCTGAAACTGACAAACAACCCAAGAGCGCAGAGCAAGAAGAAATGTTTAGGAAGTTGCAGAGTCTTGAGAAATCGTTGAGAAATATGCAAGGGTTGGGGAATCAGGTGAGTGTGGCCTATAAGGATTTATGTCTGTTTCCCGATGTCCAATTGCCTGCTGGGTTCAAGATGCCTAAGTTCGATTTGTATGACAGACACGGGGATCCTGTTGCCCATCTAAGGGGTTATTGCAGCAAGATGAGAGGTGCCGGAGGAAAAGATGAACTGCTGGTGGCCTACTTCAGCCAAAGTTTGAGTGGGGCAGCTTTAGAATGGTACACCCGCCAGGACAGTAACAGGTGGTACACCTGGGACGACATGGCTTAGGCTTTTGCCCGACACTTTCAGTACAACATAGACATTGTTCCAGACCGCTTATCTCTGACCAAGGTAGAGAAGAAGCCCAGTGAAAGCTTAAGAGAGTATGGGTTCCGTTGGAGAGAGCAAGTTGCACGAGTCAATCCTCCAATGGAAGAAGACGAAATGGTTAAGTACTTCCTCCAAGCTTTGGAGCCCACTTACTATGGACATTTGATCTCAGCAATTGGTAAATCTTTCAATGACGTGGTGAAGATGGGAGAAATGGTGGAAGAAGGGCTCAACTCGAGCAAGATCATGAGCTATTCTGCTATAAAAGCAACCACTCAGACAATCCAGAGTGGTACCGGAAGTTTGCTAAGCAAAAAGAAGAAAGAAGATGTCGCTGTGGTTGTCTCCGGATCATGGCAAGGGCAGAGGGGTTCACCTCACCAATACACTTATCCTCGACCCCGACCTCAAACATACACCCAAGCTCCATATAATACCCCTCAACATTACTTTTCCTTGCCAAGCCCCCAAGACTCAGCCAGATCACCTCAATATTTTGTTCACCATACACAGTCATATGCTCAACCCCCTCCTTACCAACAATGGCGTGTCCCTGCCTCACAAAACCCCTACCCAGCTTCACAAAATACTTATCCACCTCCACAACCTTACCAAAACTCCAGTGGTCCACATTTTCGTCCAAGACCAGAGTATAGGAAAGAAAAGCAATAGTGGAAACAGATTTTTACTCTGCTTGGAGAATCCTATGCTAGTCTATTCCAAAGGTTAAGACAACTGGACGTCTTAAGGCCAGTTGAGTAAAAAATGCCCCCTCCAAAGAACCTCGATTATTCCCAAATATGTGCTTATTGTTTTGACGCCCTAGGCCACGACATAGAGAAATGTTGGCATTTGAAACGGGCGATCCAAGCGCTCATTGATACAAACCAAATTGTTGTCCAAAGCCCAGACACTCCGAACATTAACCAAAATCCTCTGCCTTCCCATGCTGAGACACATATGATCGAAGTGGTTTACAAGGATGGGGAGCCTAAGAAGTATTATAAGTCTGTCATGATGATTCGAGCCAGTGAAAGCAATTTGGCTAAGAAGTTAGATTTCACCAAAGCAAAGCATGTGCCAGTTGAAGGGGTGGCAAAGAAGCCAAGCCCGATCAACTTGAAGCCACTAGTACTGGTCGTGAAAGGGATATCAAAAGATGTCAAAGCAAATCCAGAGGGTTCCAAAGTGATAGTGTCAGGGGTTCCCAATAAGCATGTCATGGTTGTGAAAGGGGCTCCCATTACCCCTATTATCATTAAACCTGTAACCCAGATGCCGGTGATTGATACCAAGGCTGTCCCGTGGAATTACAAGAAAGTGATAGTGACCTACAAAGGCAAAGAAGTGGATGAAGGAGTAAATAAGACGGGAGGATTGACTCGCTCTGGGAGGTGTTTCACTCTAGAAGAATTGAGGAAAGCCAAGCCATTTAAAGATAATTAGTTGCCAGTAAAGAAACCGGCTATCGAGGAAGAGGCTGAGGAATTCTTAAAGAAAATGAAGGGGCAAGACTATTCTATTATAGAACAGTTAAGAAAAACACCAGCTCAGATTTCTCTTCTGTCATTGCTGATACACCCAGAAGAGCATCGCAGGGTTCTAATGAAAATCTTGAATGAGGCACATGTTCCTGATCAGATCATAGTGAACCACCTAGAAAAGATAGCTGGTAAGATTTTTGAGGCAAATAGGATCACTTTCTCGGATGATGAACTTCCTATTGAGGGCACAGAACACAACCGAGCTATATATCTTACAGTAAAGTGTGAAGATGTTGTCGTCTCAAGGGTTTTGGTTGACAACGGCTCTAGTGCAAATATTTGCCCGCTGTCTACCCTACAAAAGTTGAAAATTGGCACTGAAAGGATCCGTTTGAACAGCGTGTGTGTTCGAGGATTTGATGGAGGAGGCAAAGATTCTGTTGGAGACATACTGCTTGAATTGTCAATAGGCCCAGTTAAATTCACCATGGAATTCCAAGTGCTAGATATAGCCGTCTCCTATAACCTGTTGCTGGGAAGGCCTAGGATACATGCTGCTAAAGCAGTCCCGTCTTCTATGCATCAAATGGTGAAGTTTGAATGGGATAGGCAAGAGATAGTCGTGCATGGTGAGGAAGATCTGCTGGCCGGCAATGACACAATTGTTTCGTTTATTGAAGCTGATGATGATAAGGGACCTTGGGTATTTCAAACTTTTGAAACGGTGCCAGTCGCGAAGATCACTGAAGGTGAACGCATTTTGGGTCCCAAGCTATCCTTTGCGTCTGTCATGGTTGCGGCTGAAATGTTGAAAAATGTTTTGTACCAGGTAAGGGCCTAGGATCATCTCTGCAAGGTACTGTGCATCCAATACGCTCCAATGGAAATTTTGGTACATTTGGTTTGGGATTCACGCCCAA
Organism: Nicotiana obtusifolia; assembly: GCA_002018475.1. Taxonomy (NCBI): domain Eukaryota; kingdom Viridiplantae; phylum Streptophyta; class Magnoliopsida; order Solanales; family Solanaceae; genus Nicotiana; species Nicotiana obtusifolia. Next base: position 18,270 of record MCJB01052434.1, on the reverse strand, counting down.
AGAGAAAGATATGAGAAGGTTCAGAAATTCAAAATAGAAAGTATGGTCTCTCCCCAAGCCTATCCCACACATCTCCAAGTCTTTTGTCAAACCAAGAGCCGAAAAACCTCCGACTTCCTCAATCCCGAAACCTGTGTTCGATGTTGATGAAGAGTTAATCAAAAGATTCCAAAGTTTGTTCGAAGAGATCAATATGGTTGAGGTCGGTGAAGGTTCTAGCAAGGCAGATGTGCAGTTTGTGGGCCCGAACGTGAGGCTTAGCAATTGGGAAGTTACTCCTCTCCCCACCAGGAAGGAGTTTTGGTAGTTTGCTTTATTTCCTTTCCTGTTATCTAGGATTATTCCAGGGTTGTAATCCGGATTTCTTTTCTTAGTTTTGCTTATTGTAATGATCGAATCCTTCCATCATTTTACTTTTCAATGAAATGCAATTCCCTTTTCTATTATTCTTAGTATTGTTTTATTTTTGTTCTTTTGTACAGTTCTTTTTATGCCGGTTGCAGTGACATGACATGCATGAAAAATTTTTAGCCGAGTCTTAAAAGCCAATCTAATTCTGAAATAACGATCCAAGAAGTAATATATGATGAGGAAATAGAATATGATGAAGAAGCAGCATTTGGGAAAATCAGTAAAGAGCTAAAACAATTTGAAGAAAAATCGAAACCTAACTTGAGTGAGACTGAAGCAATTAATTTAGGGGACCAGGATGATGTCAGGGAAACCAAAATAAGTGTGCATTTAGAACCTCGAATGAAGGAGGAAATAATCAAAACATTGTTCGAATACAAAGATGTCTTCACCTGGTCGTATGATGAAATGCCGGGTTTGAGCACTGATCTGGTAGTCCATAAATTGCCAACTGATCCAACATTTCCCCCCGTCAAACAAAAGCTGCGAAAGTTTAAGACGGATATGAGTGTAAATATCAAAGAAGAAATCACAAAGCAGCTTATTGCAAAGGTCATTCGGGTCACTCGATATCCCACTTGGTTAGCTAATGTCGTGCCGGTACCAAAGAAGGATGGTAAAACCACGGTCTGTGTGGATTACCGTTATCTCAACAAAGCAAGCCCAAAGGATGATTTCCCATTGCCGAACATTCACATTCTGATCGATAATTGTGCCAAGCATGAGATTGGTTCTTTTGTGGATTGTTACGCGGGGTATCATCAGATTTTGATGGACAAGAAAGATGCAGAAAAGACAGTGTTCATCACACCATGGGGGACGTACTGTTATCGGGTAATGCCTTTTGGTTTGAAGAATGCTGGGGCAACTTACATGAGACCAATGACCACCATCTTTCATGACATGATACATAAAGAGATTGAAGTCTATGTGGATGATGTAATCATAAAGTCAAAGAAGCAGTCTGATCATGTTAGCGATCTGAGAAAGTTTTTCCAAAGGCTCCGCAGGTACAACCTCTAGCTCAACCCAGCCAAATGTGCATTTGGTGTCCCGTCCGGGAAACTATTGGGATTTGTGGTCAGCCGACGCGGTATTAAACTGGATCCGTCAAAGATCAAAGCCATTCAAGAATTACCACCGCCAAGGAACAAAACAGAGGTGATGAGCCTACTGGGAAGGTTAAACTACATCAACAGGTTTATTGCTCAGCTCACGACAACTTGTGAGCCCATTTTCAAAATGTTGAAAAAGAATGCTGCAGTCAAGTGGACTGACGAGTGTCAAGAAGCATTTGATAAGATTAAAAGGTACCTGTCAAATCCACCTGTGTTGGTCCCACCAGAATTGGGAAGACCTTTGATTCTTTACTTGACGGTCTTGGATAATTCTTTTGGTTGCGTGTTGGGTCAACATGATATCACGGGAAAGAAGGAGCAGGCAATCTATTATCTTAGTAAGAAGTTCACTCCTTACGAGGTTAAGTACACTCTGCTTCAGAGGACATGTTGCGCCTTGACTTGGGTGGCACAAAAGTTCAAGCATTACTTGTCCTCCCATACCACTTATCTCATTTCTCGCAAAGATCCTCTGAAATACATTTTTCAGAAGCCTATGCCCACAGGAAGACTTGTAAAATGGCAGATTTTACTTACATAATTTGATATCATTTATGTGACTCGGACCGCGATGAAAGCCCAAGCTTTGGCCGATCATTTGGCCGAAAATCCGGTGGATAATGAATACGAGCCATTGAAGACTTACTTTCCAGATGAAGAGGTCATGTCTATTGATGAGGTTGGCCACGATGAAAAGCCAGGTTGGAAACTTTTCTTTGACAGAGCTGCTAACATGAAAGGAGTCGGGATAGGGGCTGTACTTATCTCCGAAACAGGACAATATTACCCTGTAACAGCCCAACTTCGGTTTATTGCACCAATAACATGGCAGAGTACGAGGCATGCATTCTGGGCATGAGGTTAGCCATAGGCATGGGAGTCCAAGAAATACTTGTTCTGGGAGATTCAGATTTGTTGGTCCACCAGATTCAAGGAGAATGGGAGACTCGAGATTTGAAGCTCATACCTTACCGACAGTACTTGCATGATCTTTGTCAATGTTACAGGTCAGTTGAGTTCAGACACATTCCCAGGATTCATAATGAGATTGTTGATGCCTTGGCCACTCTAGCGTCAATGTTACATCATCCAGACAAGGTTTATGTCGACCCCATACATATCCAAGTTCATGACCAACATGCCTATTGTAATGTGGTAGAAGAAGAAATCGATGGTGAACCTTGGTTCCATGATATCAAGGAATACATCAGGTCAGGAGTATATCCAACACATGCCACAGGTGACCAGACGAGAACCATTCGACGTCTGGCCAGTGGATTTTTCCTGAACGGAGGAATCTTGTACAAGAGGACTCCAGATTTAGGATTGCTGAGGTGCGTAGATGCTAAAGAGGTTTCAACTATCATGGCCGAAGTACATTCTGGAGTTTGCGGTCCACATATGAAGGGGCATGTATTGGCAAAGAAGATACTTCGAGCAGGTTATTATTGGCTCACCATGGAACGGGATTGTATCAGTTTTGTTCGCAAGTGTCATCAGTGCCAGGTACACGGTGATCTGATTCATTCTCCTCCGTATGAATTGCACACAACGTCTGCACCTTGGCCTTTTGTTGCTTGGGGCATGGATGTTATTGGGCCTATTGAACCGGCAGCATCAAACGGGCATAGGTTTATTCTGGTGGCCATTGATTACTTTACCAAATGGGTCGAAGCGGTAACTTTCAAGTCTGTAACCAAGAAGGCCGTGGTGGACTTTGTTCATTCAAATATTATTTGTCGGTTCGGAATTCCCAAGGTGATCATCACAGACAATGCTGCTAATCTCAACAGTCATTTGATGAAAGAAGTATGCCAACAGTTCAAGATTATGCATCGGAACTCCACTCCGTATCGCCCCAAGGCAAATGGAGCTGTTGAGGCTGCTAACAAGAACATAAAGAAGATACTTCATAAGATGGTTCAGGGTTCTCGGCAATGACATGAAAAGTTGCCTTTTGCATTACTGGGTTATCGCACTACTGTTCGCACTTCAGTAGGTGCAACTCCTTACCTGCTGGTATATGGGACTGAGGCAGTTATACCTGCAGAAGTTGAGATTCCATCTCTGCGGATTACCGCAGAAGCTGAAATTGATGATAATGAGTGGGTCAAGACCCGACTTGAGCAATTGAGTTTGATTGATGAGAAAAGATTGGCCGCAGTATGTCATGGTCAATTGTATCAGAAAAGAATGGCCAGAGCATACAACAAGAAGGTGCGCCCTCAGAAATTTGAAGCCGGTCAGATGGTATTAAAACGTATCCTACCTCACCAAGCGGAAGCCAAAGGCAAATTCGCCCGAACTGGTATGGAACATTCGTTGTGACAAGAGTTTTGCCAAATGGTGTTTTGTACTTAACAGACATAGAAGGCAAATGTGTAAATATGGCTATCAATTCTGATGCCGTCAAGAAGTATTATATATGATTTCTTGTTTATCTTCAATTGTATTTTGTACTTGGCATGTTCAAAGTTGAAATGAAAAAGGCATTTTATTCAGCCATCCAAACACTTTCATCAATCGTTACCCCTTTTGAGCCTTACTTATTTTTCATTCAAACCCCTCTTTTGGAATCAGTAATAGAAATAAGGCAGATGAAAAGAAAGAAAGAAAAGAAGAAGAAGGAAAAGAAACAGGAAAAAGAGAAGAAGAAGGAAAAGAAACGGAAAAAGAAAAAAAAAGAAAAAAAAAAGAAAAAGAAAAAAAAGGGGAAAATGGAACACAAACAAACAACTTAGGGCTTGAACTACGTTCGACCTGATTCCTTTTTAAGGATACGTAGGTAGCCTCACGGCTCGGTCTCATCAAAATAAAAACTAAAATTTCCCCAGACCCAAAAGAACTGAGGCAGAAGTTTGGATTCGTAAAAGATCTGATTCCAAGAGTTGTAATTTTAACCCCTATTTCATTTTAAATTACTTTGAGCCTTCATGACACCCTTTCTTTTAACATTGTCCAAAAACCTACATTACGGTCCAAAGAAAGACCTTCCGATCAACCTTTGAGGATGCCGGGTCAAGCGAAATGGAGATATGATTTATATCAGGGGCAACACTGTGTTCGGGGTGCATAAAAGAAAGCTAAAATGAGAGAGTCTTATTAGTGAAAACGCTCACGGGCACCGTAAGGCGATGGTGAGATGAGAGAAAATCTAAAATGAGAGAGCCTTGTTGTTGAAAACCCTTGCGGGCACCATAAGGCGATGGTCAGATGAGATAAAATTGAAAATGAGAGTCTTATTGGTGAAAACCCTTACGGGCACCATAAGGCGATGGTGAGTTTAAAGATAAACCAGCAAACGGAATGGGATCAGTGAAAGATTGGTCTTTGAAGTTGGATTTATGCCATGAGTTGAATACGATTGGCCGGACGGATTAGGTTGATCAGTCTGAAATGCATGTCATGATCATTGGAGCTGGCCGCTTCCCTCAGATAAGTCCTTCTAAATTTCCTTCACATAATCGTTTGCGTTCACAATTTTCCTTTGTTTCCTTTTGGTCACAAAATCATTACATTTTGTTTATTGAGTCTATCTTTGCGAGTTTCTTGCAAATTAGCCATGTTGAGTATGCAGGAAAGGATTTCAAAGCTTACTACCAACTTCTAAATTGCGCAAAACGGAACTCGGCCGAGCATACCGCTAGGGACATAATCTAGAATGAGCAGTATGTAGTTAACCAAAGGTCATGCAATAAGGCAAGCTTTGGGGTTTTGGGAGAATACAAGAACGCAACAACGTTCAGAATAAAAGTGCAATGCAATAGATAAGGGTAAGAGATTTGGATTGTTCAGAGAAAATGAAATCCGACCCCAATCAAAGGTCAAACAACTTTGTGCTCGTCCGAAGCAGCCAATCAGGGTGAAATATGGCAATCAGCGGAAGCAGATCCCCAGCCGAGCCAAAACTGGAGTATATTCCCCAGCAGAAGCGGACCCCTAGCAATGATGCCACAAACTAACCACCACGTTTTTTTAAAAACTAACAAGATTTTATTTGTCTGAAACAGAAGGCATGACAGGTGTCAATACACAAAAGCCAGGGCTCGAGAAGCAAAATTGCTTTTCTAGAATTCCTCAAACGGAGAGCATGGGTTAGGTAAATTTAATTGTAGTCTTCAGGACACTCCTGGATAATGGGATTTAATTTTAGTTTTCAGGACCCTCCTGGATAATGGGATTTAATTTTAGTTTTCAGGACCCTCCTGGATAATGGGATTTAATTTTTAGTTTTAAGGACCCTCCTGGATAATGGGATTTAATTTTAGTTTTCAGGACCCTCATGGATAATAGGATTTAACTTTTAGTTTCAGGACCATCCTGGATAATGGGATTTAATTTTAGTTTTCAGGACCCTCCTGGATAATGGGATTTAATTTTAGTTTTCAGGACCCTCCTAGATAGTGGGATTTAATTTTAGTTCTCAGGACCTCCTGGATAATGGGATTTAATTTTTAGTTTTCAGGACCCTCCTGAATAATGGGATTTAGTTTTAAATTTCTCAGGACCCTCCTGGATAATGGGAATTAGTTTTAAAATTTTCAGGACCCTCCTGAATAATGGGATTTAGTTTTTTTTTTTAAAAATTCTTAGAAGTCTTTTAGGTAGCAAGATTTGAATCCCCGCAGATATGCCCAGGTTCCAAACTGGGGCAGAAAAGTTTCTTTTATTTGGTTCGCTTTTGAAAATCAGGCGCCTACCTGGATAACGAGGGAATACAATTCAAGTTTTAGTAGCAGGCGCCCACCTGGATAATGAAGGAATACAATTCAAGTTTCAGTAGCAGGCGCCCACCTGGATAACGAGGGAATACAATTCTAGTTTCAGTAGCAAGCGCCCACCTGGATAACGAGCCAAGTTTCAGTAGCAGGGGTCCACCTGAATAACGAGGGAATACAATTCTAGTTTCAGTAGCAGGCGCCCACCTGGATAACGAGGGAATACAATTCAAGTTTCAGTAGCAGGCGCCCACCTGAATAACGAGGGAATATAATTCGAGTTTCAGTAGCAGGCGCCCACCTGGATAATGAGGGAATACAATTCAAGTTTCAGTAGCAGGCACCCACCTGGATAACGAGGGAATACAATTTTAGTTTCAATAGCAGGCGTCCACCTGGATAACGAGGGAATACAATTCAAGTTTCAGTAGCAGGCGCCCACCTGGATAACGAGGGAATACAATTCAAGTTTCAGTATCAGGCGCCCACCTGGAAAATAAGGGCATCTACTTTAGAGTTTATTTAAAATTTCAAAGTTCAAATTAGAAGCACCAGGAGCCCGCCTGAAGAACAGAGTCAAGTCGAGTTAGGAACGGCAAAAGCTCGCGTCAAGAATGCGAGTCAACAGTTCGAGATGCACAAGAAGATTCAAGATCAAGTTTCAAGAAGTTTGTAGATAGGAACCTTGTAACTGGTAGTTGATAGACGTAGCTAGTTTAGCTTCTTATTTTTCATTTTGGTGTAATAAGGAGCGCAGCAAGCAGTAACAGCAGCAGCAACGAAAATCACAGCTTCCTAATAGTCCCGGCTACCAAAACTTCCAGAACTACACTGACCTGATTCCTTCCTAGCCAAGGATATGTAGGCAACCTTTGAAGCAAGGTTCGGTCGGACTCTTTTCAAAAATACTTCTCATGGAGTCTGGGATAGGCAAAAATCCCGCAGAATTGCTCATTTTATCTTTGCTCGAAAACCCTTCATGTCATCGAACAAAGAGGGGCAGCTGTGAGCACGTGATTTTTGCCCCTACCAAAATACTCCTATAAATAATAAAATAGTTTTAGTTAAGTATTAGCCGTTTCAATAATTAATTAAATTTTTAACTACTTATACTTAAATTGTAGGTAATTAATTAATGAAAACTCAAAAAATATCATGCATGGCATTTAGGATTTATTCTTACATTTTTAGGATTGAATTAGTAATTAATTATTTTACAAATTTGAAAAATCATAAAAATAGTTTATTTTACACTTTATTAGTTTTAATATTTGATTCATAGAATCTAGCATTGTGATAATTTTTATAAATAGTTATTTTTAGCTCAATTTCACATTTAAGTAAATTAGAATTTTAAAATTACTAGGTCTTTTAGTTTTAAAATTAAAAGAGAGGTCAAAATAATAACAAGAATTCAAAATATATATAATAAACAAAGAAATAATTAGAAATGCAGGTGAACCGGACTGGGCCAGTGTTTAAAAATCAAACCTGGCCCAATTGCTCTTAGTGTCGGATCGGCCCAAACCCCATTTCTCCCCCTTTTTGATCTTAGCCGTTGATCTCAACAAGATCAACGGCTCGGAACTAACCCTCACTTCCTATATAATTGTCTTAACTAAACCCTACCCCCCATGTCCTTCT
>MCJB01052434.1:0-10264 GCA_002018475.1 Nicotiana obtusifolia | reverse complement strand
CCCCCCCCTTCTAAACCAAAACCCTAGCCGACCCAGCAGCCATGGCCGTTCCCCTTGCCAAACCCCACCAAAATTCGTCCAAAATCCCATACAAAGTTGAAAGCTTTCAAAATCGGGACCCAAAAAAGGCGATTTTGAAGCCAAAAAATAGGCTTTAGTCGGGTGTTCTTAACAAGAACACGGGATTAAAGTTGATTTTTTGGTTTCAAAGTTAGATTTTAAGAAGATTTTTTTTTCGGTTCGAGGTAATCCTTCCTCTTTTCCCCTTTTTCATTTTTTACTTTTATTTTATATATATGTTCCACAACACCTTCATCTTCTACTCCTTTCTTCAATTATCTAGTTTTTGATTTTTTCTTTTAGAGGGCAAAATCAGCCCTGTTCTGTGGGCTATAATTTAAAGGGGCTACGAACGAAAGTAGTTTTTGAAAATCAAAGCCAAAACGATTGGGTCAGAAAACCACTTTTGGGCCATGTTGTGTTGGGCCGGGTCAGTTTTGACCCATTTTAAAAATATCAAATCGGGTAGTAATTAGAAGATTCTAGTAGGTGACCAAAAATAAACAAAAGGGGAACTCATGGGGGCAAAAGGATACTTTTTAAAAGTTAATAACAGATTTTTGTTAGGAAATCAGTTAGGGGGAATCTATCAGGGAGTGGGGATACGGGGTGAGGATTTTGGGGGTAACAGAAATCTAACAGAAAAAGGAAATAAAAAATGAAAAAGAAAATCTGGTNGTCTGAAATGCATGTCATGATCATTGGAGCTGGCCGCTTCCCTCAGATAAGTCCTTCTAAATTTCCTTCACATAATCGTTTGCGTTCACAATTTTCCTTTGTTTCCTTTTGGTCACAAAATCATTACATTTTGTTTATTGAGTCTATCTTTGCGAGTTTCTTGCAAATTAGCCATGTTGAGTATGCAGGAAAGGATTTCAAAGCTTACTACCAACTTCTAAATTGCGCAAAACGGAACTCGGCCGAGCATACCGCTAGGGACATAATCTAGAATGAGCAGTATGTAGTTAACCAAAGGTCATGCAATAAGGCAAGCTTTGGGGTTTTGGGAGAATACAAGAACGCAACAACGTTCAGAATAAAAGTGCAATGCAATAGATAAGGGTAAGAGATTTGGATTGTTCAGAGAAAATGAAATCCGACCCCAATCAAAGGTCAAACAACTTTGTGCTCATCCGAAGCAGCCAATCAGGGTAAAATATGGCAATCAGCGGAAGCAGATCCCCAGCCGAGCCAAAACTGGAGTATATTCCCCAACAGAAGCGGACCCCCAGCAATGATGCCACAAACTAACCACCACATTCTTTTAAAACTAACAAGATTTTATTTGGCTGAAACAGAAGGCATGACAGGTGTCAATACACAAAAGCCAGGGCTCGGGAAGAAAATTGCTATTTGAGAATTCCCCAAAGGGAGAGCATGGCTTAGGTAAATTTAATTTTAGTTTTCAGGACCCTCCTGGATAATGAGATTTAATTTTAGTCTTCAGGACCCTCCTGGATAATGGGATTTAATTTTAGTTTTCAGGACCCTCCTGGATAATGGGATTTAATTTGTAGTTTTCCGGACCCTCCTGGATAATGGGATTTAATTTTAGTTTTCAGGACCCTCCTGGATAATGGGATTTAATTTTTAGTTTTCAGGACCCTCCTGGATAATGGGATTTAGTTTTAAATTTCTCAGGACCCTCCTGAATAATAGGACTTAGTTTTTTTAAAATTCTTAGAAGACTTTTAGGCAGCAAGATTTGAATCCCCGCAGATATGCCCAGGTTCCAAACTGGGGCAGAAAGTTCTTTTGTTTGTTTCGCTGTTGTGATATCAGGCACCCACCTGGATAACGAGGGAATACAATTCAAGTTTCAGTAGCAGGCGCCCACCTGGATAATGAGGGAATACAATTTTAGTTTCAGTATCAGGTGCCAACCTGGATAACGAGGGAATACAATTCAAGTTTCAGTATCAGGCGCCCACCTGGATAAGCGCCCACCTAGATAACGAGGGAATACAATTCAAGTTTCAGTAGCAGGCGCCCACCTGGATAATGAGGGAATACTATTTTAGTTTCAGTATCAGGCGACCACCTGGATAACGAGGGAATACAATTCAAATTTCAGTAGCAGGCACCCACCTGGATAACGAGGGAATACAATTCAAGTTTCAGTAGCAGGCGCCCACCTGGAAAACAAGGGCATCTACTTTAGAGTTTATTTCAAATTTCAAAATTCGAAGTGGAAGCACTAGGAGCCCGCCTGAAGAACAGGGTCAAGTCAAGTTAGGGATAGCATAAGCTCGCCTCGAGAAGATGAGTCAACAACTCGAGAGGCACAAGAAGATTCGAGATCAAGTTGCAAGAAATTTGTAGATAGGAATCATGTACTCGTAGATGATAGACGTAGCTAGTTTAGCTTCTTATTTTTCATTTTGGTGTAATAAGGAGCGCAGCAAGCAGTAACTGCAGCAGCAACGAAAATCACAGCTTCCTGGTAGTCCCGGCTACCAAAACTTCCAGAACTACACTGACCTGATTCCTTCATAGCCAAGGATATGTAGGCAACCCTTGAAGCAAGGCTCGGTCAAACTCTTTTCAAAAATGCTTCGCATATAGTTTCGGGTAGGCAAAAATCCTGCAGAATTGCTCATTTTATCTTTGCCCAAAAACCCTTCGTGTCTTCGAGCAAAGAGGGGCAGCTGTGAGCACGCGATTTTTGCCCTGCCCGAAATACTCCTATAAAAATCAATAAAATAGTTCTTAATTAATTATTAGCCATTTTTAGAATTCTATTAGATTTCTAATTACTCATATTGAATTGCTAATTAATTAATTCATGAAAATACCCAAAATATCATGCATTGCATTTAGGATTTATTTTACATTTTTAAGATCGAATTATTAATTGTTGATTTTATAAAACTGAAAATCATAAAAATAGTTCATTTTTACACTCTTTTTAGTTTTAGTGTTTAATTCCTAGAATTTAGCATTGTTTTAATTTTTATAAATAGTTAATTTAGCCTAATTTCACATTTTGTAAATTAGAATTTTAAATTACTAGGTCTTTTAGTCTTAAAATTAAAAGAGAAATTAAAAAAATAATAATAAATAATGAAAGAAGTAAACAAAGAAAAGAGTTCGGAATTGGGCCATTGTTTAAACTTAAAACAAGGTCCAATCCGAAAATGACCAGGACCAGCCCAAATACCCATTCCCCTTCCTTCGATCTGAGCCGTTGATCTCAACAAGATCAACGGCCCGGAACTAACCCTCACTTCCTATATAACTGTCTTAACCTAACCCTACCCCCCCCTATTCCGTCGTCCAAACACACCCCTCTCTCTTCTAAACCAAAACCCTAGCCGACCCAGCAGTCATGGCCGTTCCCCTTGCCAAATCCCACCAAAATTCGTCCAAAGTCCCATATACACCACCAAAACCCAAAAATTTTCGTTCGATAAAACAAAAATCAGAAGAAAAAAAAAAAAAAAAAAAAAAACCCTAAAGTTTAAAGGCTTTCAAAATCAGGACCCAAAAAGCCGATTTTGAAGCCAAAAACAGACTTTAGTCGGGTGTTCTTAACAAGAACACCGGATTAAAGTTGATTTTTGGTTTCAAAGTTAGATTTTAAGAAATTTTTTCGGTCCAAGATAGTTCTTTTCCCTTTTCTCATTTTTTTTTTACTGTATTATCTTATATTCTGCAGCACCTCTGTCTTCTACTCTCTTCTTTAATTATCTAGTGTTCGGTCTTTTTTTTAGAAAGCAAGATCAGTCCAGTTCTGGGGGCTATAATTTAAAGGGGCTACGAACGAAAGTAGTCTCTGAAAATCAAAGCCAAAACGATTGGGTCAGAAAGTCTATTTTGGGCCATGTTGTCTTGGGCCGGGTCTGTGTGACCCATTAAGATTAAAATCGAAGCCAAAGCGATTGGTTTAAGAACGACCTGAAGGCTGCTCTGTGTTGGGCCGGGTTAGTTTTGACCCATTTAAAAATACAAAATCGGGTAGTAATTAGGAGATTCTAGTAGGTGACCAAAATAAAAACAAAAAGAGACTTGGGGGGAGGGGGGGGCAAAGGGTACTTTTTTTAAGTTCTAACAAATTTCTGTTAGTCTGTTAGAGGGGAATTCGTTTGGGTGCTGGTAACGGGTTCCTAACAGAAAGGGAATAAAAATCTAACAAGAAATATGGGGAAGGGGGTCTGTTTTTGAGAAATTGAATATAAAAAGAAATTGAGTTCAGTCATAAGAGGGGGGGACTGATAGAGAAAGAAGTAAAAAAAAAAAAAGGTAAAAAGAGAGACTCTAGTGATTTCTGGGATACGAAAAATAACAAAAATTTCCTTTTCTGTTTCTAAATCGCAAAGGGAGTGATCGAGGATAGTTGTGATAGTTGCTGCTGCTGTATTCAAATTGACTGTTGCTGTGGTAGCGATAAGTTTGTCATAAATCATAGGTATGAGCGAATCCCATGTAATTACAATTTGAATTCACTATCGAAGAACAATATGTTCATTGCTTATATGCCTGTGTGCTGATCCCTGTTTCTTGTTAATGATTGGTATTAAGTTGATATGGTTGTTCCTGTTTAGCTCCTTAACCTTTTAAATGGTAAAGCTAAGTTTAGTTGTTTTTCTTTCACAATGGTTTGGGTTGATATGCTATTGATTTCTATTTTTGCCGCGATAATGGTTTCAAAATCTGTCTCTGTCCTGCTTTGTTGTTGATCAGTTCATTCTTGTTCTGTTGAGTTGTAATGTAGTTCAAACTAGAATGAAATGGTTTGTAAAGTTTGCCCAGTAGTTGCTGTTAATAATACTGTTCTGGCCCGTCGTATTAAGATCTGGCCAGTGTTCGCCAGGAAATGGTAAAATTCTGTATTGGTTTAGGTGCATTTAACTTTAGTAATCATCTAAAGCATCTGTACTGATTCCGTTAACTAGTTTAATGGTTATTGTACTTGTAAATGCATAACACAACCATCTCCCGGAAATTCGTCAAGAGCAAATTATGACCCTTCCTTCGGGACTAATCAAATGCGAGCAGTACTGTTTCAAAGATGGTAGTATGGATATGAATGTTGTCGTCTAGGATTGGTACTGAAAATTCAGCGTGCATTTTGGCTATGAATTCATTGGCAGTTTGTGTAATTAAGCCATCTCACTGAATTTTACTTCGAATGTGTTTATCCTGTGAAAATTGATTAGGCGATTGGCTTGTTCTTTAGGTATACTTCTGAAAATAACACTGTTAGCAGTAAATCCAGATTGTAATAAGTTTATTAAAAAGTAGTACTGTTAGTATGTAATCCAGATTACAGTTGCATTCATGAATTGTATGGCTATATTTATAATTAAGTTGTGTTGATTGACTTATTTTAAGATGGCTATTGTAGAAATGGTGTTATTAAAGCAAATTTCGAAGTGCGTTTGTCTTTAAGGAGCTACCAACTGCGTTTGTAATTGGTCACACGATAATCTAATATATGCACTTTTAAGACTTGAATGAAGTTGCTTTCTGCTTTTTTTAAGATTAGCCTTAAAGAGTCAAATTGTTTATTTTGCACAGTTTATGGTTATATTTGCAAATGAGCCTATATAGGACGATTGTTATTGAGTTTAACTCATTCATTGGAAACCAACTGAACATGACTACCGACACAATTTCCTAGTAACGATACCTAGTGTTAGAAGTTACTTTAGTGTAATAGAGGTGTGTCATATAATTAATAACGACTACCAATGGCCCTCTTAATTAATTAAAATGTCAAATTAAAGTGAGTAAGCTTTTTCGCTTCAAACTTTGGTAGCTTAATTTAAGCGCGATTAATTACGTTGTCACTATGGGTACGGTTCCCGTGACATAGTGACAATGCCAACTTTGGGGGTGCCTTTTAGGTGACCCGATTTTAACAATTTTTAAATAATCAAAACTTTTGAACTGATTCGAGGCGTGCCATACCAAAGGAAATCACAATTATATTGCCCTCAATAAATAAACATTTAGAAAACTGAGGTGCGCCATTTAGCGAATTCCATGGCCCTCGACAAACTAAAAACGCGTAATTTGCTTTAGGGGCGTTAGTCCAATAATTTAATTTCTTAAATTCGGGTGCGCATTTATATGACCCAAATTCCAAAATCCCAATGTTAAATTGAAAAAATGTTACAAATCATGGGTGCATTTATGTGACATAATTTGTGGCATATTTTGATTAACATTGCAATTCTCCGATAATTCTAAAACGAAAAGGTAAAATAAAGTAAAATGTACTATAATTTAATAACAGGTATAAAAATCAAATAATAAGCCGATTATGACAATGAAGCAACCATGCTAGAACCACGGAACCCGAGGGTGCCTAACACCTTCCCGCGGGTTAACAAAATTCCTTACCTAAAATTTTTGGTTTGCAGGCTTCATTAAGAAAGTCAAATCTTCTCCTCGATCTGGGATAAAACCGATGACTTGGAACACCAATTTAAAATTTCCAAGTAGCGACTCTGAAAAATAATTAAATATCCCATTTCGATTAATGTCACTTTAATTGGAAAAACTCTTTTATATATTCCTCTCGGGGAGTGTACGAAAAGAGGTGTGACACACTAAACTATAAAAAATTACATGTCCAATCCAAGTTCAATCTCAGAAATGTTCAGGATCGAAGAAATAACATTATGCTCGGTTCTATGATGGAAAGACCAGGCTGAAGGGGAAGAAACGGGTAAGAAGATGGAAGAGACAGAAATAGGGTAGCCTACCTCACGTTAACCATTAACGATAATTTTCTTTTGTTTAGTCGAGGAAAATTGAAGTGAGATACTACTTTCTGCAATTCCTGAGCACAAAACCTTCCTATTTTCACTTCAATCTCCCTTTACTTCTTTAACAATAGGAGGAATTACCAGTACCTTCCTATATCTACTTCCACTACTCCTAGTCTCCAATGGCACCTCTTCAGAACCCAACCAAACATAATAGAGTTATTCTCTCTGGGTTCTTTACACGGAGAGACACTATTCATCTGAAGTTCTACCCTTAAAAACTGTAAGGTGCACATGCAAGAGCAAAAATGATATGGAGTGAGGTTCTGAATTGCACATTTACTATGTCCATGCCCAGGATTTTAGCAACAGCTGCTACTGAAAGCGTACAGGTGAACAAATTCCAAGCATCCCTATGAGGCGAAAAAGAGAGCATACAAAAGGAAGAATAAAGCCAATTTCCAAGAAACACAAGTAGCTCAAGAAGCAGGATAAATGATTCAAACAGCTAAATGGATCCGCCATCTCCAAAAAATTTCTCAACAGTAGAAAATCAAGTTACATCACTAAAATAGTAAAAAAGCAATATAAATGCAGTTCCATTTGTCTAATAATGAACTTTGAACATAAAAAGAGATCAAGCCACTAACAACAACGAACTGCTGGCAAGACAAAAGCAAATAGGAAACTCTCATTGCTGTCCAACTTCAGCTTTCTTCTTCAGCCAGAGCCTATCAAGAGCACTATCGGCGTCTCCCTGCAGAATGAATTTTCAAATCAATTGCACAAAGTGATGAACAGCAAAAGCAAACAAAATAAGCCAACACAACAAGATCCAAAGATGATAATCCACCAATCAAAATAACCAGAGGCCCAAATCATAGCTTGATAAACAATGTGAAAGAAGCATCTCTCTTTATATTACAAGTTTTGAGGGAGGATAATAGACTAACTGTATACCAGACACCATCATAAGCAAAGAGCTAAAACTGCCATTAATTTGTATAATACCCGTTATCAGTGATCAGCACTTCACAGAGAGAAGAATGGGACAAGAAAAACAACCTTGCACTAAAACCAAAATATCTAAAATGGATACACTAAAAGTAACTAAGACCAAAGAGCATAGGCACGGAGACCGCGGGAATGCCAACAAGGCTCTAAAGATGTTTGGCATGACTCCGACGATCCGAAGGTAAAATACTACTTTCACATGATATTCAGAAATAACAAGCAACATACCTGGGCACGAATAAATCCACAGAGAGCATAAGTGGTGAACTGGTTATTGTATTGGCCAAACTCATCCAAATGCCCAACGTTGAGCTGGACAGAAGCGTGATCCTTAGAAGTGACCAACCTGTTAGTGGCAGAGCTGCATTCAAATAGTACATTAATTATCTAGGACATCTTCATTAATTAAATGGCCAGGGGCAGCTGAATCTAATCCTAAGTGTTCACAAGTAAGTATACATACCACTTCCTAGGAATGTAAAGGTCCATGTTTTGTCCCTCGTCGTTCTGCATCTTGGCAATTGGGTTTTACACTAGTAGACTTTAGGAGTTAAAAGCTCCTGGATTTACCCCAATACAGTCAATCATTAAAATGAAGGTCACTCACACTTCCATATTATAATATAGAAGTATTCCAACAATTCAAAAGCATCCACACAAGTAAAACTAATTACACTTATCTCAATCCACATGATACAAGTATGAATCAAATGAAATATGATGAAATTACTTCTTGTTAAACAAGTTTGAATCACTTGGATTGAATTTACACACTCGTATAGATGCACATACTATCAGTGAAGTTTCTATACTAAGTTGGCTTGCTTTCAAAAAGAAAATCTGACTGTACAAATTTGAAGAATTGAAACATGTAAATTACAGAGATACAAATTCGATGTGCACTACAAAGTTGACATAATACATAAGAATACAAAAGGTAAAGGCCTATGAAATTGAGAAGCGAAAAGCGTGCGCACACAGAGAGTGAGATTGTTACCCGGAAGACAGACAGAGACGACACCAACGATTGTTATGGGGGAGAAGACCATAGATAGCTGCTTAAAGATTTTATAGAAAAAGCACCAAAACCCCTAAATCAGCGGCGATTGACTTAAATAACCCTAGTTATTTTGCGCAATTACAAACAAGGACCTTTGACCCATCCGACCCGCCTCATTTGAAAAGACCCGGTAATAAACATATTAACGGTGTTATTCTTATTTTTAATTTTCAAAATCAAACACTTAACTTAAAACCTTTTTATAACGAATATCCTAGACAATGGAACGTTCATCTAACTAAATAAACTTAACATATCGTTAATAAAAAGTCAAACTAATGAAGTAATTGAGAAAATCCTATTATACTAAGTACCTTAAGCTTTTAGAAAAAAATACAATAGCTTATATGTTCAAAATGCAAGAAAATTATTACTAGTAAATGAGTATTTCTTATTAAGTAAGTTGAGAGTTTTGAAAGATACATATTTCAATAATATTTATTCTCCTTTTCAATAGAAGGAGTGAATAGAAGTATTTGACAAAAATATCATTCCCTTTTACATTTTTATTCTCTTTCTTGTTTCATAAGATTAAATATATAAGAACTTTATGTTAGTAATTCTAATTTATCTTTTAGTTGTTGTATTTTAATATACTAAGTTTGAGATATGTTTATTTTTCAAATCTAAACAGTTAGCACCCCCTGTAAAAAGGAAATACTACTGAAACTAATATTTATGTGAAATTTCCATTAAATAAATACTATAAGTAATTGATTTTAAAATACAAAAAATGGATGTGCAGTTAAATGATATTATAGGGATATGTAGTGTAATCTACCCATTAAACAACAGATGTTATAGAGTAGCAGATTTATCAAAAACTTCTTGAACTATACTAGTGATTTCGTCGATCTCAAATTGATACATTTCTTTTACAAAATTGAATACCCTAGGTAAGACCAAAACTTGGCCAGTTTGGAAAAGACTCAAAATTAGTAGAAAGATTTATTTTTATGATTGCACATTTGATCTCAAGTAAAGCTCCCATGTTATATTCTTCTTTGCAGAGTTGCAACAAATTTCAACGTCTGATATGTCACAATAATACTTTTTTGGTTAGTTTAACATTAATAACCATTTTCCTCCTCAGAGTCATAATGTTGTGGCCCACCGCGGGCCTGGGCCTAATGGGCCTGGCGGTCCCGGGCTTGGCGGGCCTGGCGGTCTCGTGGGTTGGGACCGGCCCGCGGGCCCAACGGGCCTAATGGTTCCGTATTTTTTTTTTTAATCAACGGAATTTTTTTTTAATAAGCCTTGTATATATATGTTGTATATATATACATATAAACTATGTATATGTATTATATAAATATATTGCTTTATATAAGTGTTGTATATAATGTGTGTGTATATATATATATATATATATATATATAGATATATAGATATTGCTTTATATAAGTGTTGTATA
>MCJB01052433.1:32440-46328 GCA_002018475.1 Nicotiana obtusifolia | reverse complement strand
TTAACCCTTCAAGGGTGATTGTTGTTGTATGTGTATTACTATGTTGGGCATACCGCCAGTTGTGTGGACCCTACGAGGGTGTTATTGGGCATACCGCCATTGTTGTTGCATGAAGCATTTCATCAACTTGATTTTTGAAACACATACGCTATTTTCAAATGTTTGTTTTTAAATGGATCGGGTGACACGCCGTCACGAGGTATAGATTTGTATGGATGTAAACCCTTCAGGGGTATTTAAAAACGCTTTGAATCATTATTTAAACTTGGTTTTAGAAAACTAAATGATGTTTTCAAACGATTGTTATATATGGATCGGGTGGCACGCCGTCACAGGTCATGACTAGTGTTGACTAGCATTGCATTACATTGCATGGCATAGCATCGCATCGCATTGCATTGCATTGCATATTTGGTTTGTGGTTGTTCTGTTTACTTCACATAATTCTGTGGAAGGTAAAATGTGTTATTGTTCCGTGGTGGACTGTGTAATGATTTAAATGTTTCTTATCTTCAGTTCTTATTTACTTTTATTACTCACTGAGTTGGAAGTACTCACTTTACTCCCTGCACCTTGTGTGCAGATTCAGGCGTTAGCGGTCCCACTCAGAGGTACTGAATATTACTACTGGACCGAAGCTTCAGATATTACGAGGTAGCTGCTTGCGTCCGCAGCTCCGTAACTCTTTTCTTTTGTTGATTTTGCTTCCCTCATACATTTGTACTTAAGATATTGTATTAGATATATTATCAGTAGGTCTTCTCTAGTGGCTCATGACTTTGTGACACCCCGATCTGAGGGCTTTAGTCGGGATGGTTGCTATATGATATTTTCTGCAATTGACTAATATTAAACCGTATTTATATTATCTTCGTGTTGTTTAAAATGTTTAGCGGTGTTGGATTGGTTCGGCTGGCCTTGTCTTCACGAAAGGCGCCATCACGACCAGGTTGGGATTTTGGGTCGTGACAGCTGTAGAATAAGCACTTTAATACATACATTTAATCGTTCAACACCCTACACTTATGTCAAACCATAGCTCCACCTTCACATCACTATACATTAACTCCCTACTTCTTTAAGCACAAATACATCAATATTTACAATAATCAAAATATTTTTTCGTAATAATACAACTATTTTTTTCGTTTCTTATTTAATTCAAGTGGCTCTTACTTTTTCCGACCAGTGCACCTTTCTTCTTATTTCATGAGTTCCACTCAAAAGCCAAAAGAACCACCGCACACTTCAATTTTTACAAAGTTCATAACATATTATAGTGCTCACGAGAGGTGAAAATATTCAAATAGATGGTCAATTCAAACAAATGGGTAAGGTTTGCAATGTGGTTGCCAAATAAACAGAAGTATAGGCTCAAAGGGGTTAACTAAGATACATAACAATTAGGTGGACAATAACGTATAACTGGCTCAACAAAGAAACGCCTATATTACTTCCAAGACAGAATAAAACTACTATTTTGCTTTGCAAACACACGGGGCAAGTTCTAGACATCAAATGCAATGCACCGAATACACAAAACCTCAGACACACATGGCACATAACTCACTCAGGATCGGACTAATCAAGACACGCTAGTCAAAGCGGTTAAGAAAACTTAAGATCATACAATTTAAGGTACTTATAAAAGAGTCAAACACTGAGCCTAAGCGTCACAACTAAAGCACTCACTATTCTCCAGACATAATAAAGTCAAGAGATATTGCCTTCAATTCAAATCATTGCACAAGGTTTCCAACTCCTAACAAACATAAAAACTAACTGCACGCGGTTCAAACAAACCACTTGGAAAAGAACTGTGCCACAAAAAAAAAATCCAACGGGGAATTAATACACTACCTAACAAAAAAAAATCTTTTTGTCGTTTTCTTTCGACTTTGATCCCTCGAGTAACCTGTCGATAATATCCATTGTCGGGAAAAAGCAAAAATATTAAAAGTTTTATGTTTTTTTCATTCTTTTCTACCTCTAACTACTAAAAAGAAAACTAAAACTACAATACATACATACACATATCCCCCACCCCACACTTTAAGTTGTGGCATGTCCCCAAGGTAAACAAAACTTCCCTGAATTTTCTTCTTTTTTGAGAACTTATGAACTCCACCCCTAGTTCTGAGTCCATTCCTCATTTTCACTCCTTTGATTTCTTGATAGAGTTAATGATGCCTAATTCCTCTGAGAATACCTGCAAAACCCCCTTTTTTTCTTTCTTTCTAAGTCTCATCTTGAGCGGTGAATTTCTCTTGTTGTATTATCCTAAACATGTTTCTGCTTTCTTTGACAAGATCAATCCATGCATATTCTTGTAAATCCCAAAAAATAAAACCTACATGATCAAGGTTAGAATAAGAAGACAAAGAAAAAAAGTCGAGTGAATATTCCTCTAGTATGTCCAAAGCCATTTGTTTCTCATTCTATTTTACTAAATGTTGCAAATGTGGAAAGGTTGATGGGGGTTTGAAATCTTCCTCCCCCACTTCGTATTCAACCAAAGCCTTATCTTTGATTATCTCGGTTGAATTAGAGTCCTCTTGTATCGTGGAAATCTCCCTTCGTAGACGCTCATTCTCACAAGGTATCTCCTCCATGTATTCCCTATCATAATGCCATGAGCTTTCTGAAAGTATACTTACTATTTCACTCACTTGCATTGTTAGGTTCTTAATGACTTCATCATTTTGCATAAATCTTTCTTCAACACTATTCACGAACCTATGCATAAGCGTTTCTAAACTACCATTCTCCTCTTAAGGTGGTTGTCTCACTTTGCTTTCGTTCCAGTCATAATAACATTATTCGTCCCAACCAGAGTCAGAACTGTGCCCATATGACTCCTCATACCTATACAAACTAGAAATAGAGTGAGACTGTTCAAAATAAGAATCATAGGAAGAATACATACCTGCTTGACAGTCAACCCATAGATGATTTCCACCATTTAAAACACATAGCAGACCGCTGATAATATTCAGATGCTAACTCTTCAACCGTTTTCTTAGGCTGGTTGTACTCCATCTTTACAACATTTAGAGTCTAATATCTACAGTATCGTCTCCAACTTGTTCGATACTACAAACAAATCTTGAAAAGAAGTTAACAAACAAAGAAAATAAACTGGAAAATGAAAAAGAAAAGAAACAAAACTAAAACATAATTCCTGAATTAGTGCCAAAAACTATTTGCAACACTATTAATAGCCAATCCCGGGCAACAACGCTAAAATTTGACGAGCGCAAAACACTCACTTAAATTATGCTCGCTAGTCAAATATAGTGTAGAATAATATTGTATCCGCAAGGATTGGATTTAAATCGTATTCTTGTAGTTTCTTGTTTGATTGCTATTCAAGATGATCAACAATTCAGATTTATATGATTTCTAACTCAAATTAACTAAGAGTCTAAAGCTATTGACTAATGATAATCGAAACAAAGATAAGCAAGGAAGTTATCAGTGGGAGAACTGGGGTTGATAGGATAGGTGAGAGATAATTGTAGGGATCTAACTCTTGATACTCCACTTCTAACGTTTAGGTGAGTCTCTCTAATTCACTCAATTATTAGTTCAAACATTCAGCAAAAACTCCTCTCTCGATTAAGTCTTAACCTTATGAGATGAACGAATTTAAGCACATGAAGATATGCAAGAATGCGCAGTGGATTGGTCTTTAGAAAAACCACTTTCGATTATTCTCATAACTAGGTTTAATCAATGATTCAACTAGCCTATCTAAAAAGAATTAATGAACTCAACCAACAATATAATGCTAAGATATCACAAGTTATGCCTCTCCCAATTACATGAACAAGTGAATATAGATGCAACAATTATATCATCCAAAGATGCTTCAATACATAAAACTAGAGTTAAAATCCACAAACAATCATCAATACACCAAATCCATCAAACCCTAAAGAGAACTATTCAATAGACATGGAGAAATTCATCACAATTAAAGTTAAAGTATTGGAAAACATAAATTCAATCCAAACTCGCGTCTTGAGTGAGGAAGTAATGATGAAATCCTTGTGCTTGTGTTCTTCCAACTCCTCTTTAGTGCCCTTAGGTGGAATATGTGCCAAAAGTCCAGAAAATAACGGTTTTCCATGTATTTATACCAAGTAGGGTCGGGCCTAGACGAAACCACCTTCTCCTAGCCGATATAGAACATTGGCTCTGTAGAATTTGCACAGGCGCGCCGCATGGGGCGACATGCCATGCAGGGCATTAGTGGGGAAATCCACCGAACTCAGGTGAGGCACCCAAAAATACACTACTGAGAGTACTGATTAAATCTTGCTTTTTAACGTCCAAACTTGGTCCTCGTCCTCCGAACACGGTCTCAGCTTAATCCCTTGGGCTTTTACTCAGACTTCTAAGCTCCAAATAGCTCGAATTAGCTCCATAACATCTACATAACTCGGAATCACTCCTACGAGGCATAAAACACGCAATAAGTACAAAACACTAGCGATTAAAGCTCAAACACAATTAAAGTGTAGTAAAATTTGAGTGCAATAAGCGACTAAAATACGTAATTATAGCCTACCATCAACACCCCACACTTAAACCATTGCTCGTCCTCGAGCAATCAAACTACAATTTATATATACACGGCCTTTTTCAACTACTCTCATAACCAAGAATATTTAAAATAGATAAAAGCACAATAATGTAACATCCTAAACTCAAGATATGACTCAAAAGCACCACGCTTTATTTATAACCTACTCACTTACTCTAACACAGAGATCAAGCATTACCTTTCCTTCATCAATCAAGTGTCCTCACATAACAATGGAGAGCAGTTCCACACACAATAGAAATTTTAAGAACAATTAGGAGTTCAAGATAGAAAGAATTCGCTCACTCTCAGAAACTTCATGTGCCACAAAAGATGTACCATACGCTTGCCCATAGTGTACTACTCAACTAATTGAGCTTATTCAGTCAAGGAGCAAGTAGCACTTTAATTGGTTGTAATTTAAGCTGCAGGACGGGCAGGATACATTTGGACATAGGAGTGACTATATCTCCCTAAGCACTTTAATACGTACATTTAACCGTTCAACATCCCACACTTATGTCAAACCATAACTCCACCTTCATATCACTATACATTATCTCCCTACTTCTTTATACATAAATACATCAAGATTTATCACTATCAAAAATATTTTTTTCATAACAATACAACTTATTTTTCTTTTCTTTCAATTCAAGTGGCTCTTACTTTTTCCAACCAGTGCACCTTGTTCCTTATTTCATTAGTTCCACTCAATAGCCAAACCAACCACCCCACACTTCAACTTTTTACAAAGTTCATAACAAATTATAGTGCTTACGAGAGGAGATAATGTTAAAATAGAGGGTCGATTCAAACAAATGGGTAAGGCTTGCAATGTGGTTGCCAAAGAAACAGAAGTATAGGCTTAAAGTGGTTAACTAAGATACATAACAATTAGGTGGATAATAACGTATAACTAGCTCAACAAAGAAACACCTATATTACTTCCAAGATAGAATAAAACTACTATTTTGCTTTGCAAACATACGGGGAAAGTTATAGACATCAAATGCAATGCACCGAATACACAAAACCTCACACACACATGGCACATAACTCACTCAGGATCGGACTAATCAAGACACGCTAGTCAAAGCGGTTAAGAAAACTTAAGATCATACAATTTAAGGTACTTATAAAAGAGTCAAACACTGAGCCTAAGCGTCACAACTAAAGCACTCACTATTCTCCAGACATAATAAAGTCAAGAGATTTTGCCTTCAATTCAAATCATTGCACAAGGTTTCCAACTCCTAACAAGCATAAAAACTAACTGCACGCGGTTCAAACAAACCCCTTGGAAAAGAACTGTGCCACAAAAAAAAAATCCAATGGGGAATTAATACACTACCTAACAAAAAAAAATCTTTTTGTCGTTTTCTTTCGACTTTGATCCCTCAAGTAACCTATCGATAATATCCATTGTCGGGGAAAAGCAAAAATATTAAAAGTTTTATGTTTTTTTCATTCTTTTATATCTCTAACTACTAAAAAGCAAAACTAAAACTACAATACACATATCCCCCACCCCACACTTTAATTTGTGGATGTCCCCATGATAGATAATAAAGAATTCTTCCCTGAATTTTCTTCTTTTTAAAGAACTTACCAACTCCACCCCTAATTCTGAGTTCATTCATCGTTTTCACTCCTTGGGTTTCTTGATGGAGTTCGTTATACCCAATTCTTCTGAGAATACCTGAAAAACCTCATCTTTTCTTTTTTTGTAAGCCTCATCTTGAGCGGTGAATTGCTCTTGTAGGATTATCTTAAATATGTTTCTACATTCTTTCATAGGATCAATCCAAGCATATTAAAAAAATAAAATCCACATGATCAAGGTTAGAATAAGAAGACAAAGAAAAAAAGTCGAGTGAATATTCCTCTGGTATGTCCAAGACCATTTGTTTCTCATCTCTTCTACTAAATGTTGCAATTGTGGAAAGGTGGATGGGGGTTCGAACTCTTCTTCCCCCACTTTATATTCAACCAAAGCCTTATCTTTGATTATCTCGATTGAATTAGAGTCCTCTTGTATCGTGGAAATCTCCCTTTGTAGACGCTCATCCTCTTGGATAGGCTCATTCTCACAAGGTATATCCTCCATGTATTCCCTATCACAATGCCATGAGCTTTCTGAAAGTATACTTACTATTTCACTCACTTGCATTGTTAGGTTGTTAATGACTTCATCATTTTGCATAAATCTTTTTTCAACACTATTCACGAACCTATGCATAAGCGCTTCTGAACTACCATTTTCCTCTTGAGGTGGTTGTCTCACTTTGCTTTCATTACAGTCATAATAACATTATTCGTCCCAACCAGAGTCAAAATTGTGCCCATATGACTCCTCATACCGATACGAACTAGAAACAGAGTGAGACTGTTCAAAATAAGAATCATAGGAAGAATACATACCTGCTTGACAGTCAACCCATAGATGATTTCCACCATTTAAAACACATAGCAGACCGCTGATAATATTCAGATGCTAACTCTTCAACCGTTTTCTTAGGCTGGTTGTACTCCATCTTTAGAACATTTAGAGTCTAATATCTACAGTATCGTCTCCAACTTGTTCGATACTACAAACAAATCTTGAAAAGAAGTTAACAAACAAAGAAAATAAACTGGAAAATGAAAAAGAAAAGAAACAAAACTAAAACATAATTCCTGAATTAGTGCCAAAAACTATTTGAAACACTATTAATAGCCAATCCCCGGCAACGACGCCAAAATTTGACGAGCACAAAACACTCACATAAATTATGCTCGCTAGTCAAATATTATATAGTACAATATCGTATCCGCAGGGATCGGATTTAAATAGTATTCTTGTAGTTTCTAGCTTGATTGCTATTCAAGATAATCAACAATTTAAATTTATATGATTTCTGACTAAAATTAGCAAGGAGACTAAAGCTATTGACTAATGACAATCGAAACAAATAAGCAAGAAAGTTATCAGTGGGAGAAAATAGGGTTGTAGGATAGGTGAGAGATAATTGTTGGGATCTAACTCTAGATACTTCACTTCTAACGATTAGGTGAGTCTCTCTAATTCACTCAATTATTAGTTCAAACGTTCAGCAAAAACTCCTCTCTCGATTAAGTATTAACCTCACGAGATGAACAAATTTAAGCACATGAAGATATGCAAGAATGCGCAGTGGATTGGTCTTTAGAAAAACCTCTTTAGATTATTCTCATAACTAGGCTTAATCAATGATTCAACTAGCCTATCTTAAAAGAATTAATGAACTCAACCAACAATATAATGCTAAGATATCACAAGTTATGCCTCTCTCGATTACATGAAAAACTGAATATAGATGCAACAATTATATCATCCAAAAACACTGAACAATACATAAAACTAGAGTTAAAATCCACAAACAATTATCAATACACCAAATCCATCAAACCCTAAAGAGAACTACTCCATAGATATATAGAAATTCATCACAATTAAAGTTAAAGTATTGGAAAACATAAATTCAATCCAAACTCGCGTCTTGAGTGAGGAACTAATGATGAAATCCTTGTGCTTGTGTTCTTCCAACTCCTCTTTAGTGCCCTTAGGTGGAATATGTGCCAAAAGTCCAGAAAATGACGGTTTTCCATGTATTTATACTAAGTAGGGTCGGGCCTAGATGAACGAATTTAAGCACATGAAGATATGCAAGAATGCGCAGTGGATTGGTCTTTAGAAAAACCTTTTTCGATTATTCTCATAACTAGACTTAATCATTGATTCTACTAGCCTCTTTAGATTACTAAGAAGAATTAATTAACTCAACCAACAATATAATGCCAAGATATCACAAGTTATGTCTCTCTCGATTACATGAATAAGTGAATATAGATGCTACAGTTAAATTATCCAAAAACACTTCAATACATAAACTAGAGTTAAAATCCACAAACAATCATCAATACACCAAATCCATAAAACCCTAAAGAGAACTACTCCATAGATATGGAGAAATTCATAACAATTAAAGATAAAGTATAGGAAAACATAAATTCAATCTAAACTCATGTCTTGAGTGAAGAAGGAATGATGAAGTCCTTGTGCTCGTTTTCTTCAAAAGTCTAGAAAATAATATTTTTCCATGTATTTATACCAAGTAGGGTCGGGCCTAGACGAAACCACCTTCTCCTAGTCAAAATAGGATATGCCATGCGGGACATTAGTGGGGAAATCTACAGAGCACAACTTTTGTCAGGTAGCCAAAAATTCACTGCTGCATTGCACTATGCGTTGCACAGTGCGTCACATCAGTGCAAATTTCTCAGAGTACGGATTAAATCTTGCTTTTTTGTCCTTTAGACTTTGGTCCTCAACCTCCTAACACAATCCAGAGTTAATACCTTAGGATTTTACTCAGACTTTAGAGCTCCAAATAGCTCGAATTAGCTCCATAACATCTACATCACTCGAAATTACTCCTACAAGGCATAAAACACGCAATAAGTACAAGACACTAGTGATTAAAACTCAAACACAACTAAAATGCAGTAAATTAGAGTGCAATAAGCAACTAAAATACATAATTATAGCCTACCATCATGATCGCAGATGCTAAATGTCTAGGCAGAAGCTATAATTCAAGGGTTGGTCGTTTTATTCATATTTTTGGGGTATGGAGCACGATTTTGGGCAACTTTAGAGAGGAATTTCACCACATGTATTGGGGTAAGCATTCTTGACTCGATTGAGATTGTATTTCATGAATTTATCTTCATTTTTAGCATTTGATTATTGATTTTGAAAGAGAAATTGGAGGTTTATTCTATAATTTCATAAAATAAATTTTTGAGTTTTGAACATCGATTCAGATTCGGATTTGACTGAAACTAGTATGGTTGGACTCGTAATTGAATGGGTTGTCAGATTTTTGTGCGTTTTTGTCGGGTTCCAAGGTACGGGCCTAGGTTTGACTTTTGTTTGACTTTGGGCCTTGATTTAAATATTCAAACTTTATCATATGGAATCAATTCCTATAGCTCGTATTGATTGTATTGAGTTTCTTTTGGCTAGTTTTGAGTCGTTCGGAGGTCGATACGCGCAGGATGGCTTTTCTAGAGTATTGTTTGGCTTGCTCGATATTGGATTCGGCTGTCTGAGAATCCTATCTAAAATTGGTTGAGGCACTAGTTGTCTGAATCATTTGTGACAGCTACGTGCTATGGGTGCACATATGTGTGGGGTTTGATCCCATATGCGAGCACCGAGGTATTTATTCAACCTCCGGGTAATGCTTACGCTATGATATGCCTAGAGCTAACCGAAAAGTTCAAAATGTGATTCCAATGAGTCCAGCACGCATCATATATATGTATCTATTTTACTCTACCGAGCCGCGCTATAGTCGGCCACATAGGCGGATAAGACTTGTAGATAAATATAACATGACTCAAACCCGGTTTTAAGTCAATTGATTTCAGTATATGCAGACCTTAGAACCCTAAGAACACCCTCTCAAGGTTCTCTCATTATCCAAGACTAAAACAAAGGGCAAACAACACAAATCAAGTGTCGGCAATCCCGTGGCGCTAGTAAGTTCCTTATTCTTCTTGTTGTTGCTGATTTTTGTGTTGTTCCAGCTCGTGTGGGAGGTTGTTTTAAGTTGTTTATGTTCTGTAAAATAATCCCTCAAGTTTTAATATCAACCTAGGTGATTTCAAACCTTCTAAAGTGATTCTAGTGCCGAAAAATCCTAATTCATTGCTAGCTTCACTCCCTTGTTTTTGTGGCGGCATTGGAGGGATATTTCATGGTCAATTAAGGTCAAATTGGAGTTGTTCTTTCTGTTTAAAGGTAAGGAACCTCCTACCCTACATGTATTTAAGACTATCCCAGTTACGGCTAAGTCGTTGGAGCTAGAACTTGTGAGATATATGTTGCAAGGCTTGCTAGTAATGTTGTTGGTTGGTGGACTGTTCTGGGAGGCTCAAGATGATTATTATCGATGTTGATTGGGCTGTTTGCTGATTGTTTTAGCTTTTGGTAAGTCACATAAATAGGGGAGGTGTTATCCGTTTCATCGTAAAATAGGTTACGGTTGATACATAATAGTTACGACGCTTAAACGATAACGATAGTGTCATTTCTCTTATTGTAGACTATGGAGTCGTTGCATTTTGATACCTTGAGATTGTGCAGTATATACTAGGTATGTGAGGCTATCCCTTACCTTCTCTGCATGACTTCGATTGTGCGTAATGTAATGAACGAGCTTCCAAAGATACTCCCCTCTTAGAGGCTAGCAGTACTTACATTGTTTCCCTTCTTATGGAACGATTGATGTTGATGTTACTTCTCTTATTCTTATGTTATCAATGTTATTGGTACTTCCTGATTCATATAAGATTCTTGATGATGATTTAGTCCTAATAACGTGTACGGAGGATACCGACCTTACGTCACTCCGAAAAGTTCAAAATGTGATTCCAATGAGTCCAGCATGCATCATATATATGTATCTATTTTACTCTACCGAGCCGCGCTATAGTCAGCCACATAGGTGGATAAGACTTGTATATGTATACAACACGCCTCAAACCTGGTTTAAAGTCATTTGTTTTCAGTATATGCAGACCTTAGAACCCTAAGAACACCCTCTCAAGGTTCTCTCATGATCCAAGACTAAAACAATGGGCAAACAACACAAATCAAGTGTCGGCAATCCCGTGGCACTAGTAAGTTCCTTATTCTTCTTGTTGTTGCTGATTTTTGTGTTGTTCCAGCTCGTGTGGGAGGTTTTTTTAAGTTGTTTATGCTCTGTGAAATACTCCCTCAAGTTTTAATATCAACCTAGGTGATTTCACACCTTCTAAAGTGATTCTAGTGCCGAAAAATCCTAATTGATTGCTAGCTTCGCTCCCTTGTTTTTGTGGCGGCATTGGAGGGATATTTCGTGGTCAATTAAGGTCGAATTGGAATTTTTCTTTCTGTTTAATGATAAGGAACCTCTTATCCTACATGTATTTAAGATTATCCCAGTTACGGCTAAGTTGTTGGAGCTAGAACTTGTGAGATATATGTCGAAAGGCTTGCTAGTAATGTTGTTGGTTGGTGGACTGTTTTGGGAGGCTCAAGATGATCATTATCAATTTTGATTGGGATGTTTCCTGATTGTTTTAGCTTTTGGTAAGTCATATAAATAGGGGAGGTGTTGTCTGTTTCATCGTAAAATAGGTTACGGTTGATACATAATAGTTACGACGCTTAAACTGTAACGATAGTGTCATTTCTCTTATTGTAGACTAAGGAGTCATTGCATTTTCATACCTTGAGATTGGGCATTTTATATAAGGTATGTGAGGCTGTCCCTTTCCTTCTTTCGCACGACTTCGATTGTGCGTAGCGTAATAAATGAGCTTCCAAAGATACTGCAGTCTTAGAGGCTAGCAGTACTTACATTGTTTCCCTTCTTATGGAACGATTGATGTTGATGTTACTTCTCTTATTCTTATGTTATCAATGTTGTTGGTACTTCCTGATTCTTATAAGATTCTTGATGAGGATTTAGTCCTAATAACGTGTATGGAGGATACCGACCTTACGTCACTCCAAAAGGTTCAAAATGTGATTCCAATGAGTCCAGACGCATCATATATATGTATCTATTTTACTCTACCTAGCCGCGCTATAGTCGGCCACATAGGCGGTTAAGACTTGTAGATGTATATAACACGCCTCAAACCCGGTTTTATGTCATTTGTTTTCAGTATATGCAGACCTTAGAACCCTAAGAACACCTTCTCAAGGTTCTCTCATGATCCAAGACTAAAACAATGGGCAAACAACACAAATCAAGTGTCGGCAATCCCGTGGCACTAGTAAGTTCCTTATTCTTCTTGTTGTTGCTGATTTTTGTGTTGTTCCAGCTCGTGTGGGAGGTTTTTTTAAGTTGTTTATGCTCTGTGAAATACTCCCTCAAGTTTTAATATCAACCTAGGTGGTTTCAAACCTTTTAAAGTGATTCTAGTGCAGAAAATCCTAATTGATTGCTAGCTTCGCTCCCTTGTTTTTGTGGCGGCATTGGAGGGATATTTCGTGGTCAATTAAGGTCAAAAGGGAATTTTTCTTTCTGTTTAATGATAAGGAACCTCTTATCCTACATGTATTTAAGATTATCCCAATTACGGCTAAGTTGTTGGAGCTAGAACTTGTGAGATATATGTCGAAAGGCTTGCTAGTAATGTTGTTGGTTGGTGGACTGTTTTGGGAGGCTCAAGATGATTATTATCAATGTNGTCATTTCTCTTATTGTAGACTAAGGAGTCATTGCATTTTCATACCTTGAGATTGGGCATTTTATATAAGTTATGTGAGGCTGTCCCTTTCCTTCTTTCGCACGACTTCGATTGTGCGTAGCGTAATAAATGAGCTTCCAAAGATACTGCAGTCTTAGAGGCTAGCAGTACTTACATTGTTTCCCTTCTTATGGAACGATTGATGTTGATGTTACTTCTCTTATTCTTATGTTATCAATGTTGTTGGTACTTCCTGATTCTTATAAGATTCTTGTAGACGATTTAGTCCTAATAACGTGTACGGAGGATACCGACGTTACGTCACTCCAAAAGGTTCAAAATGTGATTCCAATGAGTCCAGCACGCATCATATATATGTATCTATTTTACTCTACCGAGCCGCGCTATAGTCGTCCGGGTACGGCACCTATTGTGCAACCACTGATCAGTTGGGTTTTACCGAGCTCACGTGGCCGGGTATGATTCTAACGAGCCTTATGATGGCCGGGTACGTTTTATCAAGCCTATTAGGGCCGGGTACGATATGATGATAATGATGCCCACAGAGGCGAATGTTTTAAAAGTTTATAATATATATATATGCATCATGCATTCATGTCAGTAGCCCTCAGAAGTACCTAGATGTTACGGGTCGTATATTTTCTATCCCTTTTTACATTATTGTTCTTACTTATGCTTTCCTGCTGTACATACTCAATACTCTATTCGTACTGATGTCCTTTAATTTGTGGACGCTGCATGTCGTGCTGCAGGTCCTGATGGATAGGTAGGCGAAGCTCCCCCACCACTGTAGGCTGCCAGTTCAGCGGTTATTGGCGAGATCCCTTCTCCTGACTTACTGTGGTCTTGGTGTGCATTTTTGTTATAGGCATTATGTGTATGTGGGGGCCTTGTTCCAGCAATGTTGCATCACTTATTTTCCTTTAGAGTACTTATTTTCCTTTAGAGGCTCGTAGACAAGTGTCGACTCATGTATAGTTTGGATTGCCTTGTCGACTAATTTTTTTT
>MCJB01052433.1:1775-32420 GCA_002018475.1 Nicotiana obtusifolia | reverse complement strand
TTTTTTAAGTTGTTTATGCTCTGTGAAATACTCCCTCAAGTTTTAATATCAACCTAGGTGGTTTCAAACCTTTTAAAGTGATTCTAGTGCAGAAAATCCTAATTGATTGCTAGCTTCGCTCCCTTGTTTTTGTGGCGGCATTGGAGGGATATTTCGTGGTCAATTAAGGTCAAAAGGGAATTTTTCTTTCTGTTTAATGATAAGGAACCTCTTATCCTACATGTATTTAAGATTATCCCAATTACGGCTAAGTTGTTGGAGCTAGAACTTGTGAGATATATGTCGAAAGGCTTGCTAGTAATGTTGTTGGTTGGTGGACTGTTTTGGGAGGCTCAAGATGATTATTATCAATGTTGATTGGGATGTTTTCTGATTGTTTTAGCTTTTGGTAAGTCATATAAATAGGGGAGGTGTTGTCTGTTTCATCGTAAAATAGGTTACGGTTGATACATAATAGTTACGACGCTTAAACTATAACGATAGTGTCATTTCTCTTATTGTAGACTAAGGAGTCATTGCATTTTCATACCTTGAGATTGGGCATTTTATATAAGGTATGTGAGGCTGTCCCTTTCCTTCTTTCGCACGACTTCGATTGTGCGTAGCGTAATAAATGAGCTTCCAAAGATACTGCAGTCGTAGAAGCTAGCAGTACTTACATTGTTTCCCTTCTTATGGAACGATTGATGTTGATGTTACTTCTCTTATTCTTATGTTATTAATGTTGTTGGTACTTCCTGATTCTTATAAGATTCTTGATGAGGATTTAGTCCTAATAACGTGTATGGAGGATACCGACCTTACGTCACTCCAAAAGGTTCAAAATGTGATGCCAATGAGTCCATACGCATCATATATATGTATCTATTTTACTCTACCTAGCCGCGCTATAGTCGGCCACATAGGCGGTTAAGAGTTGTAGATGTATATAACACGCCTCAAACCCGATTTTATGTCATTTGTTTTCAGTATATGCAGACCTTAAAACCCTAAGAACACCCTCTCAAGGTTCTCTCATGATCCAAGACTAAAAGAATGGGCAAACAACACAAATCAAGTGTCGGCAATCCCGTGGCGCTAGTAAGTTCCTTATTCTTCTTGTTGTTGATGATTTTTGTGTTGTTCCATCTCGTGTGGGAGGTTTTTTTAAGTTGTTTATGTTCTGTAAAATACTCCCTCAAGTTTTAATATAAACCTAGGTGATTTCAAACCTTCTAAAGTGATTCTAGTGCCGAAAAATCCTAATTGATTGCTAGCTTCGCTCCCTTGTTTTTGTGGCGGCATTGGAGGGATATTTCATGGTCAATTAAGGTCAAATTTGAGTTGTTCTTTCTGTTTAAAGGTAATTAACCTCTTTCCCTACATGTATTTAAGATTATCCAAGTTACGGCAAAGTCGCTGGGGCTAGAACTTGTGAGATATATGTCGAAAGGCTTGCTAGCAATGTTGTTGATTGGTGGTCTATTTTGGGAGGCTCAAGATGATTATTATTGATGTTGTTTGGGCTGTTTTCTGATTGTTTTAGCTTGTGGGAAGTCATAAAAATAGGGGAGGTGTTGTCCGTTTCATCGTAAAATAGGTTACGGTTGATACATAATAGTTACGACACTTAAACGATAACGATAGTGTCATTTCTCTTATTGTAGACTAAGTAGTCGTTGCATTTTCATACCTTGAGATTGGGCAGTATATACAAGGTATGTGAGGCTATCACTTTCCTTCTTTCGCACGACTTCGATTGTGCGTAATGTAATGAACGAGCTTCCAAATATACTTCAGTCTTAGAGGCTAGCAGTACTTACATTGTTTCCCTTCTTATGGAACGATTGATGTTGATGTTACTTCTCTTATTCTTATATTATCAATGTTGTTGGTACTTCCTGATTCTTATAAGATTCTTGTAGACGATTTAGTCCTAATAACGTGTACGGAGGATACCGACGTTACGTCACTCCGAACGGTTCAAAATGTGATTCCAATGAGTCCAGCACGCATCATATATATGTATCTATTTTACTCTACCGAGCCGCGCTATAGTCGTCCGGGTACGGCACCTATTGTGCAACCACTGATCAGTTGGGTTTTACCGAGCTCACGTGGCCGGGTATGATTCTAACGAGCCTTATGATGGCCGGGTACGTTTTATCAAGCCTATTAGGGCCGGGTACGATATGATGATAATGATGCCCACAGAGGCGAATGTTTTAAAAGTTTATAATATATATATATGCATCATGCATTCATGTCAGTAGCCCTCAGAAGTACCTAGATGTTACGGGTCGTATATTTTCTATCCCTTTTTACATTATTGTTCTTACTTATGCTTTCCTGCTGTACATACTCAATACTCTATTCGTACTGATGTCCTTTAATTTGTGGACGCTGCATGTCGTGCTGCAGGTCCTGATGGATAGGTAGGCGAAGCTCCCCCACCACTGTAGGCTGCCAGTTCAGCGGTTATTGGCGAGATCCCTTCTCCTGACTTACTGTGGTCTTGGTGTGCATTTTTGTTATAGGCATTATGTGTATGTGGGGGCCTTGTTCCAGCAATGTTGCATCACTTATTTTCCTTTAGAGTACTTATTTTCCTTTAGAGGCTCGTAGACAAGTGTCGACTCATGTATAGTTTGGATTGCCTTGTCGACTAATTTTTTTTGTATGGTCTCTCATGATAGCCCTGTCAACCCATGATATATATGTTCATGCCATTATCTGTCATTGTTGGTTGTTTAGGATTCATGTCTACCATTTATACCGATCTCATCGGCCCATATAGACAATAAGAAAGATTAGATAAAATGTGCGTTGGTGCTCGGCAAGTATGGCCCGGGTGCCAATCATGGCCCTCCGGCTTGGGTCGTGACACCTACACCAAGGATTTCTCCTTCATACCTCAATGCTGGACTTCAGTCGAGGCCAGTTGGTCCCGGGCGGTCTCCTTTTCTGAGGCCAGGCGGTCTATGTTCTTTTTCATTCATCGGCCTCAGCCTTTACCGAATCTACCTCTTCCCGAAGCTGTCCAATGTTATCTATCTTCTACTGGACCTGCGGGTTTAGACCATTAGTCACGATGACCGATTCGTCATCACTAACTTCAAAATTTCTTCTTACCTACTCAGCCAAGTCGGAATGCTCTTTCCGAGCCACCTTTAACTCAGCCCGGAGGCCCTTAGCCTCCCCTTCTCTTTGCGCACTGAGAAGTTTGTAAGCATCTCTTTTCTCAGAGAACCCTCGGATCTCGGCCTTGTAGTGGTTTAGTTCTTCCCGATATCGGCGGAACATTTGATGGTGGAGTACCGAAGCCTACAAACACAGAAGGAGGAGTTATGATCATCTACAAAATAATCTAAGTACACACTAGGAATTATTAGGAGGTATCTGAGTTTACCCGATTTAATGCTTGTTGGGCTTTCGAGGAATAAACAAGGAACTTCCACCTCGTTCATCTTGGCCTCATCCTCCTCGGTCACTAAGCACCGAAGGTAACTGGCCACTCCCACAGGGGTAGAAAGAACCCGGGCATCCTCTTGAATGGACATAACAATTGACCTCTTCCGATCAGGATTCAAACTCGGGGCTGGGAACCGGTTGACTAGTTTCGAGCTCGAGGTAGGTCCACTTATCTCCAATGATGAACTCTTCTTCGGCACCGATATATTACCCAACCTGATGATATCCTCTGTAGCGGTAGAGTCTATGCCATCAAAGAAGTTTTGAAAGGACTCTACCGCTCCTTGTGGCTCTTCGTTGGGTCGTTCTTTCAGCGCCTGAGCATCGGCGATCATTGACTCAGTAACTAATGGAAAACTAAAGATCTATCACTCTGGGTATGCCCTTCGGAACACTATCTGCTAACCGGGAAGAACCGGCTACAGTCTCGTTATCGGCCTCTTCATCCCGAGGCACAGGAGCCTCGCCTCCTTCTGGGTCGGAAGCTTCGGCTAAAGCTCCCTTATCGACCTCCCCAAGTAGAGGTAATTCAGTTTCAGCTTTCACCGGTTAGGGGGCCCCTCGAACCTCGACCCTTGACCGCACACGGGACACCAGTTCGGAGTTCTCTTCTTCTCCTTCTGACTCATCCTTGAGCCAATGGAGTTAGTCCGAAGAGGGCGCCCGAGCAATAGTGCTACCCTTAGGTTTACGCACCTGACCTCTTTTTTTTTTCTTCTTTTCCGAGCTCAGAGGAACTCGGAGACCTCTTCCTTTTCTTCTCATCGCCCTGCCTCGAAGCAGGGGGCTCAAGAGGCACGTCCTCGTCACATGATGGAGGACACATAGCAACATCCTTGGGAAGACCTACAAAAGAAAGCGGAACTAATAAGAACTCCACGGCACGAGGAAAAAACAAATCAAATATTATTGAATTGGAAAAGGAAACTTACCATGGGAACGGGCCTCCCACCGACCCTTTGAAAGTTTGCGCCACACACGCCTAGAATAGGGTTTCTGTGACACAAGGTCCTCGACCCACTCCTTGAGTCGAGGAATTGCATTCGGCATTCGAGCAACAGCTGCACCACAAAACGTCGATAAGAAGGGAGGAAAAACAAAAAAACAAAAAAAAAACAATAAACAAAATCTTTAAGGCAAAGTCATACTAACATTTATGTTCCATTTCTCGGGAAATGGCATGTCCTCGGCCGGGATTAAATCCCAAGTCTTCACCCGAACGAATCGGCCCAACCAGCCTCGGGCCCAATCCTTGTCTATACTCAAGAATGAGGCCTTACTTGCCCAGCGAGCAAGCTTTATTAACCCCCTTCGATAAAGTCATGGACTGTACAGGAGCTTGAGAAGATCGACGGTGAAGGGACAACCCTCGATTTTGCTTACGAAGAAGTGGAGGAGAATTACTATCCTCTGGGAAGAGGGGTGGATTTGACCAAGAGTCACCTTGTACCTCTTATAGAAGGCGATGATGACCGGGTCCAAGGGGCCAACATGAAGGGATAAGTGTAAACACTTAAAATACCACGTGGGTAGTAATCCCTTCCTCAGGCATGGGCACCACCATGTGTTTATAAACCAGTTGCAATCCTCTTTGACCTTGGAGTGGAGACAGTCGGTGATTGAGCATATAAATCTCGAGACCGGCTCGCATCGACTCAGTACAGAGGAAGTCTTTTCAACCTTGAAATCAGCACCAGTCAAACACCCACCAGGAACAAAAACTTCAGGGTAAGGTTCTGCCGCTGTTTCCTCACCAGCCGGCCATGATGAAGAGGCGGTTTCTTTTTGTTGAACTATCTTAGAAGTTTTCTCTATTTTTTCTTAATAGAGATGAAGAAGAGGAAGTTAAACGGTTACGCTAATATTGTGGAATAAAGACGAACGAAGATTCTTGCCAATACCTCAAAAACATTTGGTATAAGTATTAGAGAATACAAAGATTTTTTAAAAGAACAAGAGTAGAAGAGGTTTAAACATAAAGTTCGAATGGATGCAGGATGGAGTATATATAGTGTTCAAACGATGGTTCAAAGTCGGTAGCGGCCGACCAGCGACTGACGAACATTTAATGCCATTAAGATGTGAATAACGAGATGTTTTGTCCGTTTTGTCATTTCTGAAGCGAAGTATCGAGATCAGGATCAGGGGCTCATTTCGTTTCTCGTCATTTACACTTAAAAAAATGAGAGGACTATCTGTATATGGCTAAAACTAAGCTCATCTATTGCATGACGGATCTGAACCGAAACGTAATGGATCAAAGTTCGATCACAGATTCCTTCGATCCTAGGTACGAGATTAGAATATGAGCCTTCAAAGATTATCGAGTCCGTGATACCGGACTAGCTCCGACTCCGAAGTAGCTCGAGAGAACATCATAGAACCAAAATAATGGAAGGCCAAAATATTTGTAACCGGTCGCGCATCATGGGGGTTGGCACATATCAATGAAACTGCTTAATTAGCAAATCATAAGATTCTTTATCTTATATAGAGTTGTACCTAAAGTTTGACTCCCCTACTATATAAAGGGGGTCTGGTTATTTGTAAAGGAGAGGGTAACACGCATCCCAAAAGCATAATAATATTATCTTTCTACAAACTACTACTCTTTTGTATTTGACATTACTTGGATCATATTCAGTTCGAGTGAGGTCTATTTCTCAAGGCTATTACTGTTCATGTCACAAGGTTTGAATTTACTTTAGCATTATTTTCTTTACTTATTGCTCAATCTATCACTTTGTGTCAAATTAATCCATGTATCCTTAAAACCACTTATAAATTTAATTTTTATCTGATTTTGAGGGTAAATAGTCAGTCCCCGAGTGGGAGAGAAATTGTTTGATCTAAGGTTAAAGCAGCCCTTGGGCTCGTTACCTGTATGGGATCGAAGACAGGGAATTCCTTAAGAAATGTAAATAAGAAATTTTTAAAAGACAAGATGATTGCAAGGAAGAAACTTCTCTTTATTCTTGTGTAAAACAGTCATACATGCGTACATGCTTTATGCTAGGGCTCGAGCAATCTATTTAAGCACGATTCGTTTGACCCTTTAGCCCTTACAACAAATCCTACCTATCGAGACCCTTTTGCCACAAAGTAATTTCCATGCTAAAGTCTATATCTGCGGGTAATGCCCCCCAGTATTCGAAGTTGAACATAGAGAGAAGCTTCAAATACTTTTCACGGGATCTTCGACACCGATTTGTGATCGGTGTTTGATTCTAAGTTAGCACGATACATTGTTGCCTCGTTAAAAACCTTGCTGGAAAACCCATTTAGGACAAAATCGGTTCAAGGGAAAAGGAGTGCAACGCCTGCTTTCAGACCTAAAACTTTGTACTGCTCATTGTCGATTACCTGCAAGTGTTAGTCCGAAATATAAATAAAAGAAAATGATTGGGGTCGTACCTTAGCAATAATATCGTTTTGGGTGAGTTATATTTCAATTGCTCGGTAGTTGTTCACCGTTCATCATTCCGAGCTTGTAGGATCCTTTTTTGCTAATTTCGACGATAATATACGATCCCTCGAATTCAGTCCCAACTTTCCCCCGCTCTGGTTTCGAGTGTTCAGTGTGACCTTTCTTAGCACTAAGTCCCCGACGTTGAAGTGTCGAAGGTTGGCCTTTTGGTTGTAATATCTCTCGATTCNGAAACTTCCTCCCAAAGTAAGTAGTTGAGATTATAGTTCGCTGAGGGTAGCCTTTAGAACCGGTGATGAGAATTTTCTTTTCGAAGACCTTGTTTTTATTACGGGTCTCGGACGTCTCCGAGCTGTGTTAATATGGCTGTAGCCTTTTAATTCGGGTGTCGCCCAATGGGCTTGCTTTCCCGAGTTATCCGGACTTACCTAAGATAACAGTCCCAGAGTGGGGATGGCCGTGGCCTTTAAAATACGGGAGTTACCTATTAGGTCTTATGCCCCCGAGGTCTAATAGCTTGGACCGTTCGAATTTGTTTTTGGACGGCAGTCCCCAAGTGAGAGAGTGATTGTTCGATCTCAGGTTAAATCGGCCCTTCGGCTCGTTACCTTTAGGGGATTGGAAGCAGGGAATTCCTTTAGAAATGTAAATAAGAAATTTTTAAAAGACAAGATGATTGCAAGGAAGAAACTTCTCTTTATTCTTGTGTAAAACAGTCATACATGCGTACATGCTTTATGCTAGGGCTCGAGCAATCTATTTAAGCACGATTCGTTTGACCCTTTAGCCCTTACAACAAATCCTACCTATCGAGACCCTTTTGCCACAAAGTAATTTCCATGCTAAAGTCTATATCTGCGGGTAATGCCCCCCAGTATTCGAAGTTGAACATAGAGAGAAGCTTCAAATACTTTTCACGGGATCTTCGACACCGATTTGTGATCGGTGTTTGATTCTAAGTTAGCACGATACATTGTTGCCTCGTTAAAAACCTTGCTGGAAAACCCATTTAGGACAAAATCGGTTCAAGGGAAAAGGAGTGCAACGCCTGCTTTCAGACCTAAAACTTTGTACTGCTCATTGTCGATTACCTGCAAGTGTTAGTCCGAAATATAAATAAAAGAAAATGATTGGGGTCGTACCTTAGCAATAATATCGTTTTGGGTGAGTTATATTTCAATTGCTCGGTAGTTGTTCACCGTTCATCATTCCGAGCTTGTAGGATCCTTTTTTGCTAATTTCGACGATAATATACGATCCCTCGAATTCAGTCCCAACTTTCCCCCGCTCTGGTTTCGAGTGTTCAGTGTGACCTTTCTTAGCACTAAGTCCCCGACGTTGAAGTGTCGAAGGTTGGCCTTTTGGTTGTAATATCTCTCGATTCGTTGCTTTTGGGCAGCTAACCAAAAAAGGGCGGCTTCGCGCCTTTCATCCAATAGTTCCAAGCTCGTATCCATTGCCTCGCCATTTGATTCCTTTGATGCATATCAGAATCTGATACTTGGCTCTCCGACTTCAACCGATATTAGAGCTTCGGTGTTGTAAACCAATGAGAACGGGGTGGCCCCGGTACTGGACTTTGAGGTCGTATGATATGCCCATAGGACTTTGGGTAGGATTTCCTTCCACCTTCCTTTGGCGTCGGTAAACCTCTATTCTTCTTGAGGTTTTGGTGTATGGTTTTGTTAGTCGATTCTGCTTGTCCGTTCCCACTAGGGTGATAAGGTGTTGACAGGATCCGTTTCATCTTATGATCCTCGAGAAACTTGGTCACTTTGCTGCCGATAAATTATTTCCCGTTATCACATACGATTTCGGATGGCACTCCGTATCGGCATATGATGTGGTCCCAAATGAAGTCGATTACCTCCTTTTCCCTGGCCTTCTTAAAAGCCCGAGCTTCTACCCACTTGGAGAAATAATCAGTCATAAACAACATAAATTGAGCCTTACCTGCTGCCCACGGAAGGGGGCCAACGATGTCCACTCCCCACTTCATGAACGCGATGGTGATAAAATCGAGTGGAGCAGCTCCCTGGGTCGATAGATTATTGGATCGTATCTTTGGCATTCATCACGTTTTTGAACGAACTCCTTTGCGTCTTTTTCCATGTCGCCAATAATAACCGGCTTTGATTATTTTTCGGACTGGCTATCCGGTGCCCGAATGATTTCTACAGGTACCTTCGTGGATTTCCCTCAAAACATACTCTGTATCGCCCAGCCCTAAACATATTGTAAGCGCCATCAAATGTTCTTATGAACAAGGTTACGTCTTCGGACAGGCTAAATCAGGCCACCTTTTTACGTAGGGCCCTCGACTCTTTTAGATATGAGGGCAGTTTACCAGATCAGAGATATTCTACATACTTATTCCTCCAGTCCCAAGTTAGGCTCGTCGAGTTGATCTCAGCATGACTTTCTTCAACCACTGATATCATAAGTATTACGACTTCTCTCGAGTTGAACTCATTGTCTTTGATCGATGAACCCAAGTTAGCGAGGGCATCGGCATCGTTGTTTTGATCCTGAGGTACGTGTTGCAAAGTCCATTCTTTGAACCGATGTAATGTCACATGTAATTTGTCCAAGTATCTTTGCGTTCGTTCCTCTCTGACCTCGAATGTTCCATTAACTTGGTTTACCACTAGGAGAGAATCACACTTGGCTTCGATCACTTCCGCCCCCAAGCCCTTGGCTATTTCAAGGCCTGCAATCGTGGCCTCATATTCGGCCTCGTTTTTAGTCAATTTTACTGTCTTAATAGATTGTCCAATTAAATTACCTGTTGGTGGCTTTAATACGATGCCAATTCTGTACCCTTTTGCATTTGAGGTGCCGTCCGTGAAGAGGGTCCAGATTCCCGAGGAATTTCCTAAGTTAATCAACAACTCTCTTTTGACCTTGGGTAGTAGGGCCGATGTAAAGTCGGCCACAAAGTCTGCCAAAATTTGAGACTTAAAATCGCAGTCCGAGGTCGATATTCAATATCGTACCCACTTATTTCTATGGCCCATTTGGCCAGTCGGTCCGAGATTCGGGCTTATGCATAACGTTCCTCAATGGGTAAGTAGTTACGACACATATGGGATGACATTGAAAGTACGGTTTTAGCTTCCTAGAGGCGCATAACAAAGCGAGCGCCAGTTTTTCTAAGTGAGGGTACCTAGTTTCGGCCTCACCTAAGGTTGTACTAACATAGTAAATTGGAAATTGCGTACCTTGCTCTTCAAAACCTAGGACTCCGCTTACTGCTATCTTCGAGACTGCCAAGTGCATGTATAGTTGTTCGTCTGCCTTCGTTGTGTGAAACAGGGGTGGGCTCGATAAATACCTTTTGAGTTCTTCCAAAGCTTGCTGGCATTCTGGGGTCCATGAAAAGTCATTTTTCTTCTTCAACAGTGCGAAGAATTAGTGGCTTTTGTCGGATGACCTCGAAATAAATCGCCCCATGGCGACTATTCGCCCATTTAACCTTTGCACGGTCTTTACGCTATCCATGACTGTGATATCTTTGACGGCTTTGATCTTATCAGGATTTATCTCAATTCCCCGATTGGATACCTTAAATCCGAGGAGTTTACCCGACCTACTCCAAATGCACATTTTTCTAGTTTCAGCTTCGTGTTGTACTACTTCAGCATACTGAATGTTTCTTACAAATGTCTTAAATGGTCCTCTGCTCACAGGGACATAGGTAACATGTCATCAATGTAAACCTCCATTGATCTTCCTATTTGTTTCTCGAACATCCGATTTACTAAGCATTGGTATATGACTCCGGTATTTTTTAATCGGAACGGAATTACGTTATAACAGTACGTGTGATACTTAGTGATGAAGGAAGTTTTTCCTTGATCACTCGGGTCCATCCGTATTTGGTTGTACCGGAAATAGGTGTCGAGAAAACTGAGGGTCTCGTGGCCGGCCATGGCATCGATCATACGGTCGATGTTGGGTAAAGGAAAAGAGTCTTTGGGGCATGCTTTATTCAAATATTTATAGTCTATACACATTCTTAATTTATTCCCTTTTTTAGGGACTACCACTACATTTGCTAACCAATCCGGGTATTTGACCTCCCGAATAGACCCTATTTTAAGAAGTTTAGATACCTCATCCTTCATGAAAGCA
Source organism: Nicotiana obtusifolia (assembly GCA_002018475.1). NCBI lineage: Eukaryota > Viridiplantae > Streptophyta > Magnoliopsida > Solanales > Solanaceae > Nicotiana > Nicotiana obtusifolia. Next base: position 21,409 of record MCJB01052433.1, on the reverse strand, counting down.
TGCTTGATCTCGGACTGGGGCCTCCTCTTTTGTTTAACGGGATGAAACTTCAGGTCCAGGCTCAGCTTGTCAGTGGTTATCTCCGATGGGATACATTTCTCTTTGAGGTAGGACCAAGCCAAACAGTCGTTGTTAGTTATAAGAAATTGAATGAGTTTTACCCTGAGCTCGGAGCTTACCTTCGTGCCCAGGTATACCTTTCGATCGGGCATGTTTTCTTGCAATATGACTTGTTCCAGTTCCTCGACCGTCGATTAGTGGCGTCGAAATCATCGGGGGCTATAAAAGATCTGGGAATCCCATAATCATCATCCTCGACTTCCCCTTGTTTGTTCAAATCTACCGAAGATGCTATCAGTGATTGCTATTTTGCCCATTTTTGATCACCTGGTTTGGGCCTTTTGATGTTGAAATGGTAGATGCGATATCACCTCCTCAACCACAAACATTTTTTTGGCAGCTGATTATTCCCTGTAGACCGTTCTAACCCCGTCAGGTGTTGGAAATTTCAATGCCTGGTGCAGTGTCGAACGCACCGCCCTCATGTTGTGGATCCATGGCCTTCCCAATAGAGTGTTGTATCTCATGTCCCCTTCGATCACATAAAATTTTGTCTCCTGGATGGTCCCGGTGGTGTTTACTGGTAATGTTTTTTCGCCTTTAGTGGTCTTACAAGCCATGTTGAATCCGTTTAGAACTCGAACTGCAGGAACGACTTGGTCTTGCAAATTGAGTTGTTCCACAACCCTTGATCGAATAATGCTGGCCGAGCTACCTGGATCAATTAACACACGTTTAACCTGAATTTTATTTACAAGTACAGATATTACCAGTGCATCATTGTGGGGTTGCACGATCCCTTCCGCATCTTCTTCGTTGAAAGATAAAGTTCCTTCTGGTATGTAGTCCTGAGTTCGTTTCTCCCCAGTGATGGATACTTTGGTGCGTTTCAACATCAGCTCATGTGGGGTATCAACTCCTTTGATGATCATGTTAGTGACGTTTTGAGGTTCTTCTTGTTCTTCTTGTTTGTTAGAATCCTTGTTCCTGAAATGATTATTGGCTCAATCACTCAAGAACTCCCGAAGATGCCCATTGTTGAGTAGACGAGCTACTTCCTCTCTCAGTTGTAGACAATCCTCCGTTTTGTGACCATGAGTGCCGTGATATTTGCACATCTTGTTAGGATCCCTTTGGGTTGGATCAGATTGTAGGGGTCGAGGCCATTTGGTATCTTTGATGTGCCCGATAGACGATACAATGACGGCAACATAGACATTAAAGTTGTATTCCGATAGCCTCGGTGCGTGTTTATACCTATCGAGGCATCTGCTTTGACCTCAGTCGTTCCTCCTTTCATTTCCTATGGTGTTTCGCCCGGACCCACTGCTTCTCCGATCTTCGTCATATGGTTGATAGCAATCCTTATTTGGCCTTGGTTAACAATCGATTTCTCTCTTGACTTTGTCGAAGGTCCTGACCGGATAAATAGACCCCGAAGGGGCCCCGAGTTAGTAATCGTCGACTCTAATTTTCGACTGATACCGGTTATGCACGTCGGCCCATATAAGAGACGGATATTTTATTAAGTTCTACTTCAGCTGCTGTGAAGCCACTAAGCTTCGAATATTAAGCCCTTGAGTAAAAGCTTGAACAGCCCAATCATCAGCGACCGGTGGCAGGTCAATCCGTTCTATTTGAAATCGAGATACGAATTCTCTGAGCATTTCATTATCCTTTTGCCTCACTTTGAAGAGGTCCAATTTTCTGGTTTTGACCTTAATAGCCCCGGCGTGTGCTTTCACGAAAAAGTCTGCAAGCATAGCAAATGAGTCAATAGAATTAGGGGGTAAGTTGTGACACCATATCATGGCTCCCTTTGACAAGGTTTCTTCGAATTTCTTCAGTAAGATGGACTCGATCTCATCACTCCAAGTTGTTTCCTTCAATGGAGCATGTGTATAAAGTGACGTGCTCGTTTGGATCAGTTGTTCCATTATACTTAGGAATTTCAGGCATGCGGAATTTTTTAGGGATCGACATTTAGAGCCGCACTCGGAGGGAAAGGTTTCTGTGCAATCTTCTTAGAATCCAAGCCTTTCAGTATCAGCGGCGCCTCCAGGGATTTGGTCGACCATAGAATTGTAGGTCTCCACCTTTATGTCATTTTCTTTGATTTTTTTCTCCCTTGATTCTATTCGTTTTGTTAGCTCCTCGAGCATTTTTATGATCTCGAGGTTACTGCCCGGCTTGTTCCCACTCAACCTTTCAGGGACCGGTTCTTCCCTGTCAGAGATTTCTCGAAACGGGTCGGGCTCGATCCTACTCGGTGTGAGGCTCTGGTTTTGTAACTGAGCTACTGCCGCCCATTGGGCCTGCAACATTTTGAAGATCATCCGCAGATTGACCCCGTCCCCTCCATTTTTTTGAGTATTTTGTGCATTCGACTGACCTCCACCACGAATGTTATTCTCGGGATCGGTAGGCAAATTTGGATCGATAGCCACATACGAAATAGCATCAATCGGATCTGCAATCAAAATTCCAACGAGATCAGCAGGCAATATCTCGTTACTAGGCGCTATGTTGTTATTTTCACCTTGGTGACCGGACTCGATGTCAACATGCAGAGGTGCTGATTAAGAGTTTGACATTTTTGTATTTTGCCTGGAATCGAAGACACTTGAAAGAGCAAGTGTAAAGCAGTGTGTGTTATGGAGATTTGTATCAAATAACCACTATTATCCTTAGCCCCACGACGGGCGCCAAATTGCTTACCCTCTAAATCGGATAACAATTGAATTTATAAGTGATTTTTAAGGATATGTGGATTACTTTGACACAAAGCGATAGATTGAACTATAAGTAAAGCAAATAATGATAAAGTAAATTCAAACCATGTGACTTGAACAGTTATAGCCTTGAGAAATAGTCCTTACTAGAACTAAATATGATCCAAGTAATGTCAAATACAGAACAGCAGTAGTTTATAGAAAGATAATATTATAATGCTTTTGGGATACGTGTTACCCTCCACTTTACAAATAACCCAACCCTATTTATATAGTAGGGGAGGCCTACGATAGGTACAACTCTATATAAGGTAAAAATCTCATGATTTGCTAATTAAGCGGTTTAATTGATATGTGCAAAGATTTCCGCCATGATACGCGACCGGTTACAGATTTTTGGCCTTCCATTATTTTGGTTCGATGATGTTCTCTCGAGCTAATTCGAGTCAGAGCTAGTTCTGGGGTCACAGACTCGATAATCTTTGAAGGTGCATGCTCTAATCTCGTACCTAGGTTCGACGGAACCTGGGATAGATCTTCGATCCGTTAAGTTTCGGTTCCGATCCGTCATGCAATAGATGAGTTCGGTTTCGGCCGTATACACTCGTAGGGTTACTTCTGAACTAAAATTTTGACTATCTCCCCAGTGGCGCTCTATTTTATTTCCGTAATATTTATACGATACCTCTAACTACACCAACTCCTATTTGAATATTTCTCAAGGATTATGATGTCATATCTGTGAGGCTGAATTTCCTGTGCTGGGTTTCAGTACATTTATCTTGCATGATCTGCTGATTTATCTGAGACCACTTGTCTAGCCATAACTAGGCTCTTCCTGGATCAACTACTAACTACTCGTCAATCCATGCTCATAGCTATATTCTGTGTAACCTCACTTCGGTTATGTCTTTTGTCTTAGCTTGCCTTTTGCATTGGCGCCTAATGTATCAAGTGTCCATTCACACTTATTTATCAATAACATCCTGGTCGGGAACCCTTACTTCCTCTCCCCGACATCATGTTTGAATAATGCTCTAGAGTCATAACATATCTGTAGGATCAGAATAAATGCAATCTCATTCCTTTCGCCTTTTTAACACATTCTTTCTTTACTATTCCATCGCTACTTGAACAACATAACTCTGACTTAATACCATATCACACCGTATTCCCCCTTTAGGGGAGTACTAGCATTTAATGCTATGAAGATACCTATATATGTTTTACCTCTTCATCTTTGGCGTCTTTTCACATCTTCACTGACTCTTACTCGCCTTGCGGTAATCCTTCTCTACCGGGGAAAACTAAATTTCTTGCATGTGAGGGTGACACCTAGTGTAACTGACACACTTAGTTCCTTCAGCTTAACTCTGCTCACAGTGCCTGCTTTAGGGAAGCGTCTTCCTGAATGACCTTTAAAAATTATTCTTCCGTTGTCCATTCTATCATTGCCGAAATGTGATCTCTAAAATTCTCACGATGATGACTATTATCAAGTCACCCAGTCCCTAAATCATGTTTGGTTTTATCTTGTTTACTAGCCCATACTAATTTTTATTACTCCCAGGGTCTAACTTAGCTTGTTGATAATCACGTGGGAGTCACTAGCTTATACTCACTTATTGTCTCAAAGGCCTGTCACCTATTGTCTTATCCTTCACTTGACTATAGACTCTGTCATCTTGTCATATTTTGATTTACCGTTATCACCCATTTATCATACCTTACTCGTAATGCTTCATTTACTCTCTTCTTATTCTCCTGCTGATATTTCTATCTATCAAACTATTCTGAAAACTTCAACAAAACCTTGTTTCACTTTAGCTCCCCTAGCTCATTCCACCATTTTGAGCCAACTTTTCTGAGCGTAAGAAGTCATCATCGGAATGAAATGCGCAAACTTGGTTAATCTATCCACAATGACCCAAATGGCATCAAACTTCTTCAAAGTCCATGGCAAGCCTACCACAAAGTCCATAGTAATACACTCCCACTTCCACTCCAGTATAACCAACCTCTAAGTCAAAACACATGGTTTCTGATGCTTATACTTCACTTGCTAGCAATCCAAACACCGATAAACATGCCCAACAATGTCCTTCTCCATCCTCTGCCACCAATAATGTTGCTTCAAATCACTATACATCTTCGTGACACCTGAATTGACAAAATACATCGAATTGTGTGCCTCCTCGACAATTAACTCCCTCAAACCATCAATATTAGAAACACATATCCGATCCTGAAGCCACAAAACATGATGATCTCCAATAACCATCTTCTTGGCACCACCTCGATGCGTTGTGTCCTTATGTACCAACAAATATTGATCACAATACTGACGAGCCTTAATGTGCTTAAACAAGGACGATTGCGCAACCACGCAAGCAAGAACTGTAATAGGCTCAGAAAAATCCAACCTCACAAATTATTGGCCAATGCTTGAACATCCATAGCCAAAGGCCTCTTTTCAGCTAGAATAAATGCCAAACTCCCCATGTTCTCCGCCTTTCCACTCAAGGCATCCGTTACCACATTTTCCTTACACGAATGATACAAGATAGTGATGTCATAATCTTTAAGCAACTCAAGCCACCTCCACTGCCCCAAATTCAAATCCTTTTGCTTGAATAAGTACTGAAGACTTTGATGATCAGTGTAAACCCCGCATGACACACCATACAAGTAATGCCTCCAAATCTTAAACAATCGCACAATTGATACCAACTCCAAATCATGGATTGGCTCATGAGGCTTCAACGGCCGTGACACATAAGCAATCACTCTATCCTCCTACACTAACACTGCACCAAGACCAATGCATGACGCATCACAATACATTGTGTATGCCTTAAATCCCTAGGCAACACTAACATTGGGGCTGTAGTCAAAGAATCTTGAGCTTTTGATAGCGCTCCTCACACTCCTCGAACCATTTGAAAGGAACACCTTTCTGAGTCAACTTAGTCAATAGGGATGCAATTGATGAAAACCCCTCCAGAAAGCAATGATAATAGCTTGCCAAACGCAATAAACTCCTAATCTCCGTGGCATTAGTAGGTCTAGGCCATCTCTGAACCGCCTCAATCTTCTTAGGATCAATGTTAGTGCCATCACCAGACACCACGTGACCTAAGAATGCAATTAAATCCATCCACCCAAACTCACACATAGAAAACTTGGCATAAAGCTTTTGATCCTTCAAACTCTGATGTACTACTCTCAAGTGCTGCTCATGCTCCTCCCTACTACGAGAGTAAACCAAGATCTCACAACGAGCACAATCACAAAAAATCCCAAATAAGGCTTGAACACCCTGATCACTAAATCCATAAATGTGGCTCGAGCATTAGTCAAATCAAATAGCATCACCAAGAACTCATAATGGCCACAACGAATCTAAAATCTGTCTTCAAAGCATCCGAAGCTGTAATCTTCAACTGGTGATAACCTTATCTCAAGTCAATCTTAGAGAACACCTTATCACCCTGAAGCTGAATCATCAACATGAGGCAATGGATACTTGTTCTTGATAGTGACCTTGTTTAACTATACGTAATCAATACACATTCTCATAGAACAATTTTTTTTATCCACAAACAACACCGGCATGCCCCAAGGAAAAACATTCGGTCTAATGAATCCCTTATCAAGCAAATCTTGTAATTTCTCCTTCAATTCCCTCAACCTAGTTGCAGTTATGCGATATGATAGAATAGATATGGGTTGAGTGCCCGAAACTAAGTTAATACCAAAATCAATATCACTATCTGGTGGCATGTCCAACAAATCCATAGGAAACACCTCCGGAAACTCCCTCACAACTGGTACCGAATCCATGGAGGGAACTTCTGCACTAGAATCCCGATCAAAACCAAAATATGCCAGACATCCCTTTTTAACCATCCGTTGAGCCTTTAGAAATAAAATCATCCTACAAGGGGTACGTCCAAAAGAACCCGTCCATTCTAACCTTAGTAATCTTGGCATAGCCAATGTCACCATCTTGACATGACAATCCAGAATAGGATGATATGTGGATAACCAATTCATACCAAGAATCACCTCGAAATTAAACGTGTCCAACAACAAGAGATTAACCATAGTATCAAACCCCTTAATTGTAACCGCACAAGACTGATAGACACCATCCACCATAATAAAATCTCCAACAGGTGTAGACACAGAGAAAAAATTATCCAAAGAATCACGAGGCATATCCAAATACAATGAAAAGTAGGATGACACGTAATAATAAGTAGAACCTGAATCAAATAATACTGAACTATCTCTATGATAGACTCAAAACACCTATAATTTCTGCATTAGATGCAATCACCTGAAGCCTACCAGGGAAAGCATAACAATGAGCCTGTCCTCCACCTCTAGAACGACCTCCACCTCTAGCTAGTTGTGCAGGTGGTACAGCTAATGGTACAAAAATCATGGCTTGGGATACCTTGCTAAGGTACGCTCATCCGAAACCTAGGACAGTCCCTCCTTATATGCCTTGAGACTCCACACTCAAAGCAAGTTCTTTGCTAACCTGGTTGCGGGGACTAAGCTTTCCCTAGACGACTGGAATAACTACTGTAAGAACCCTACCTTAGAGATGCACTCTACGAACCACAAGAGGGAGGTGTACAAAATAAAGACTACTTGTATGAGTGCTTTGAAATCCATGGCTAATTGGGGCACCATGAGTAGTTTGAAGTGCTAATTGAACTGGCTTTCTAGTCAGCCTCTACCATGGCGATTCTTGCCTCTAGAGTAGGAACCACCAAATCCTCCAATACCATGAGGCTTCTTAGCCTCTATGTCCTCTCACTCTCTTGCCTGTGTTTATGCTCCAATCTCCTAGCAATATACATAGCCTGGTTAAAGATAGTCTCAATCTCAACTTCTCGTGATATTCCTTACCTAGGATTGTAGCTGAGACCCTCGATGAACCTCCATACCCTCTCCTTCTCTGTTGGAATCAAAAAAGTTGCATAGCGTGACAACTCTATGAACCTCATCTCATGCTGAGTGACTGTCATACCATCCTGCTGCAAGTGCTCAAACTAATTACACAATTCATCTCTCCAGGTGAGTGGAATGAATTTCTCTAAGAAGATAGTCGAGAATTGAGCCCATATGAGAGGAAGTGACCCTGCTGGTCTACCATGCTCAAAGTTAGCCACCACCTCTTGGCTTGCTCTCTTAACTGAAATGTAGTGAAATTCTTGGACTCTACAAGTCTCAAATTACACTGTATCTCATGACACCTATAGAAATCTAGGGCATTCTCTGAAGGACCCTCAAAGTGTGAGGGCTGAAACATATGGAATTTGTCCATCCTCTTCTGCTCATCCATAGACATAGCGGGCCTAACCTCTGGCTTGACTGTAGAAACATGCTATACCACCCTAATTGGTGGAACAACTGAAACTCTTGAAGTCTGAAACATATCACTGGCCTGCTCCGAAGTGTGAATAGCTCAGGTTTGTGCTCCCCCTCCAGTCTAAGAAGTAGATGGAATCATACGAATCATATCGACCTATGCCAAGCTATCAAATAACTCAAGATTCGGACCATAGTGTCCTAAAGCAGTAGGCTATCAATGAAGCCTTCGGGAACCTGAGCTGGACCCGGTGGAACAACGTGATCTGGAGCTTGGTCCACTACTAGAGTTACATGTATCTCCTCAGAAACTGACCTAACATTAGCATGAGTGATTGCAGGCATTCTATCTCTCATAGGTGCGGCAGTGCATGCTTTAGCCTGCACTCTAGCCTACCTCGGCCCCTATCCCTCTTGGCTCTGGCCTGGGGTACTAGATCCTACTTAGCTGTTGTAGAAGAACACATCCTCACCATATTTGAGAGAATATAAGAGTGAGGATTCAAACTTTAGGTAGAAATAAGGTCGCACAATTGAGACAGGAAGAAAGTGAACTTTCCTATTTGCCCCATAGCCTCTCAAAAATAAGTATAGACGCCTCTGCACCAATCCACAAGACTCTACTAGACATGTTCAGGACACAAAGAACTATCACGACCTGAGCCCATGGCACGTATTGTCCGCGTTGGGCCTAGGCTCGCATGAATTTGTCCTTTTTGGTCTACGCCACCTCGATCCCAAAAAACGCATGTACCAAGAGAACTTGTGTCGTGCCTTATATAGATCTTCACTTTTCTCTCCCTTTTCGATGTGGGATTTGCCTAAGGTGATATGTGCACCCCTTCTTCAGAAGCTCTGTAGCCTAGAAGCCTGCTAGTCCGACTTGACCTGCCCTCATCAGCCCACCCTCTTTCATGGGCATCACAAGAACCCATGCATCTAGAGCTCTGATATCAACTTTGTCACGACCCAAATTTCACCAACGATCGTGATGGTACCTAACCACCAATGCTAAGCAAGTCAATAATTAAATATAGATCAAAGTAGGCATGACAAGAATATATGTAACCATTATAGCATAAATATGAGTAATGAATCATTCAACTACAATGAATACAGAAATACCACAACAATACTTTCCCCAAAACCTAGTAGTACAGAGTCATGAGCTCTAAAATATGATACAACCAAATCTCTCATAAATATAAACATGGTTTGAAATGTAAATAACAATAATGTAAAAAAGGAAGGGGGACTCCAAGGGTTTGCGGGCAACCATGCAGCACTACCTCAAATATCCTATATCAGCCACTGAGACCCTTCTGAGGTCAACTCGAGCCAATGCATGGATCTGCACAAAAATGTGCAGAAATATAGTATTAGTACGAGATAACGTGTACTTAGTAAGTATCATGACTAACCTCGGTGAAGTTGTGACGAGGTTTAATTCATGCAATACCTATTAACAAATAAACATGTACAATTCATATCTATACTCAACAAGATTATAAGAAAAAAGGATGCAATATGGTAAAAGAATACGTCATGAGATACCAACTCAACATGGCTAGTTCTAATGTGTTTATCAAGTCCAAAGCATATAACAGAGGCATCAAGTAGCATGTTAGAAGATAAATATAGAAAGCATAGAGTTTGCATGATATGGCATAAAGAATTTACTTGAATGGTCAAAGCTCTCACTCTTTTACTCAAAACTCACCTCATAGGATTTCACATAAGAATAAACCAAAAATCTATCAATTTCTCACAATATGTGTGTAAGACATCAAGATAGAAACATGAGAGGGTGACCCTTGGGGGATGGATCCATATCCACACGCTTCACGACAAAGACTTCATGCCATATCCAAATCAATCCACTCAATAAGCCCAAATATGCCATAATCATCTGAATTCGAAATAATATTTCACCCCTAAAATGCATGTGCTGGGAAATAATTAATTAGATGCACAAGGACATAATAATTAAAGGTGCGGGATGTGTGTTCAAGATATAAAGCATGACTATGGCCAAATAAGGTATATCAATAATACGAATAGCCCATACGTAATGACCCGATCGGTGGCTTTGTGTAACTGCACCTTGTTACCTCTTTTTAGGCTTTGCACATGTGTGTTAATGATTTTATGACTTGCGGGGTTGATTAGTTTCATTCTAGGAAGGTTTCGGGTTGTTTTGGACGCTTTTATTCTTGACTTAGAAGGTTAAGTTAGAAATATTGATCAAACTTTGACTTTTGTGAAAATAACCCCAGTACGGTGTTTTCATGGCTCCAATAGCTTCATATAATTATTTCTGACTTGGACATATGCCCAAAATTGAATTCAGAAATCCGTAGGTTGATTTGTATTTTTTTTTGCCTAAATTTGGCAAATTGAAGTTGAAAAGTTTAACCGTAGGTTGACTTTTAGAGATCGAGATCAGAATTTGATTTTAGGACTTGGAAGAAGTCCGTTATGCTATTTAGAACTTGTCTGCAAAATTTGGTATCATTTGGAGTTGATTTTATAGGATTCAGACGTTTAGTTGTAATTTTAGAGATTTTTGAACTTTACTTTGAAACTTATGCATTTTCGTAGTTTTAGATGGTATTTTTGTGTTTTGATCGTGCGAACGAGTTCGTGTGATGTTTCTAGACTTGTCTGGATATTTGGTTTTGAGCCCCGAGGGCTCAGATGATTTTCAGACATATTTTGAAAGGTTTTGAACTGAAAAAGAAAAATCTGGTGTCTGCTGCTTCTGGTGTCGCATTTGCGACCTTAGCAAGGAAACCACAGGTATCGCAATTGTGATGTCTGGGTCGCATTTGCGATGATGCTTGTGGCTGCGCTGGGTTCACATTTGCGAAAAAATTATCGCTTTTGTGAGGGGAACATGGTTCGCAATTGCGAACAGTTCTTCGCATTTGCGAGAAGTTCCCCAAGCTTGTCAGTGCTGTAACTGCAGCTGAACATAACAGTTGGAAGTCGGGATTTCATCTCATATTCTCTTATTTTAGAACCTTAGACTCGGTATGCGGGGATCTGGAGAGAGGATTTTCATCTACAAACTTTGGGTAAGTGATTTTAATCTATTTCTAACTATATCCATCAATATATCTTATATTTTAACATCAAAATCATGTGAATCAAAGTGAAAATTTGTGTAACTTTGTTAATTTTTTGAAAAATAAGAATTTGAGTTTTGAGAGTTGATTTGGACTGGGATTTTGAAACTAATCACACATATGAACTTGTGGGGTCATAGGCAGTCAAAATCTGCCATTGGACCCGATTTTGACCGGGCGAGCCCCGAGTTGACTTTTGTTGACTTTTTGGGAAAAGTGTAATGATTATGGCTTTTTGTATTTTAATTGATTTCCCTTGCATTGTTTGATGATATTAAGTCGATTTTGGTTAGATTTGAGCCGTGTGGAGCCAAAATTTAGGGGGAAAGCTATTTCTGAGGGTTGAATTGGCCTAGTTGAGATAAGTATCTTGCCTAACTTTGTGTGGGGAACTACCTCATAGGATTTGGGATTGATTATGTCATTTTTGTTATGTGAAAGTCGTGTACAAAAGGTGACGAGTGGGTATACGTGTTATATGTGGTATTTGACCGGTTTAGGCTACTTAGACTCTTTTCATGCTTTAATTGAATTGTCATGCCATGTTCTAAATTCTCGTGGTCAACCTATTCTTACTTGTGTTTGTCTATCCTTACATGACATAAATGAATTTGTTAACACTTACTCACATCTTACTTGATATTTGGCTCTTATGCTTCACTTGAACTTGTTGCCTCTTTCATTGTTACATGTTATCTCTTTCATTGTCGATTTATCATTATTTGAATTTATTGTTACATGTTATCTCTTTCATGGTTGATTATCCTTATTTGAAGTCATCGGTATATGTTATCTCCTTTATTGTGAGTTGTTCTTATTCGGTATCATGGTTACACATTATCTTTCTCATTGTTGAGTTATTGGTATTGATGTTTTGAAAGCCGTTATCACATTGAGGTGAAGTGTTAATTGTCGAGACATCTTTCTTGATGAGAAATTTACATTCATTGTTATTGTTGATATTCTTGTACACATTGTGGTTGAGCCATGAGCTATTGTTGTGGAAATATTGATATTGTTGATTATTGGCAAGTTGTGACATATGGGCACATGTGGTGCGAGTTGTTATTTTGATGTTATATTGACGCACATGCGGCGGTATAAGGATCGGGGTTAATGTGCATGCGGCGGCATAAGGTGTAACTCATGTGCGTGTTTCTGGTAAGGGAATTACATGAAGCCACGCGGCGTCATAAGGTGGGCTAAAGTGCGTGTAGCTATTTTGGGAAAAATATTTTCAAAACTATTTAAATGTAAGGCTCACACGGCGATAATATGAAAGATTGTGATTGAAATTGAGAAATGTGAATACGAGGCAGTACCTCAGTTGTGATTGTTGTATGTACGAGGCAGTACATCGGTTGTGGATTTTACTGTGCGCGAGGTGGTACCTCGTTGTGATTCTTGTTGTTTTTCTCATGTTGCAAAGTGTTTTTGGTGGAAGCACTTCTTATTGTTTTGTTCAATCCTTGTTCTATCAGTTATTGTCCATATATGATCATTGTGGTTCTCTTTAAATGATTCCTTTATGTTATTTCCATGCTTATAATTCCAGTATTAGTTCATGATTAACTTTTTTCGTATCAGTTATTTCTCTGCCTTCCATTATTTATCGTTATTATATTTTCATACTATTTATTTATATCCTAGTAGGTGTCTTGACCTGGCCTCGTCACAATTCTAATGAGGTTAGGCTTGATACTTACTGGGTAACGTTGTGGTGTACTCATACTACAGTTCTGCACATCTTTTTGTGCAGATCCAGGTACGCCTGCCTGTGCCGGATGCTAAAGTTGATTTTAGTAGCTACTTTGGACACTTCAAGGTATACCTGCTCTACGCCTGCAGCCTCGGAATCCCCTTCTATTTTAGACATTCCAATGTTTCTTTCTTGTTTCAAACAGAATTATAGTTCGAGACTAGTAGTACAATCTTGTAGAGCTTATGATTCCGTTCCACCAGGTTTTATGGAAAATGTTTGCTATTGTAATGTTGAGTTATTATTATAATGAAGGTTTTATTTGAAGTTTTAGTATTATTTTAGTTATTTCTCTATGTATGTAATGCTTACCTAGGCGTAGAGACTAGGTGCCATGCCAACATCCTACAGAGGGAAATTGGGGTCGTAACAATTTGGTATTAGAGCTCTAGGTTCATAGGTGTTACGAGTCATAAGCAAGTTTAGTAGAGTCTTGCAGATCGGTACAGAGATGTCTGTACTTATTTTCGAGAGGCTAGGAACTGTTAGAAAAACTTCAGTTCTTCGATTCCTTATCGTGCTAATTGGTTGACTTCGAGAGGATATGTAACGATCCGATCGGTCGTTTTGTGTAATTGCGCCCTATTACCCTTTTTATTCTTCGCACATGTGTGTTTATGATTTTATGACTTACGGGGTTGATTAGTTTCATTCCGGAAAGGTTTCGGGTTATTTTGGAGCCATTTGTTCTTGATATAGAAGCTTAAGTTAGACATGTTGATCAAACTTTGGCTTTTGTGAAAGCGACCCTAGAACAGTGTTTTGATGGCTCCAATAGCTTCGTATCGTGATTTCGGAGTTGGGCGTATGCCCAAAATTGATTTTGAAAGCCTGTAGGTTACTAAAATTTTGCAATTGGAAGTTGAAAAGTTTGACCGTAGGTTGGCTTTTAGCTATCGAGTTCAGAATTTGATTTTGGGACTTGAAATAGGTCTGTTATGCTATTTAGAACTTGTTTGCAAAATTTGGTATCATTTGGAGTTGATTTGATATGATTCGGACGTTTAGTTGTAATTCTTGAGATTCTTGAACTTTATTTTGAAACTTATGTGTTTTAGTGTTCAATTTGTAGTTTTAGATGTTATTTTTGTGTTTTGATCGTGCGAGAAAGTTTATGATATTTTTAGACTGGTGTGGATGTTTGGTTTGGAGCCCCAAGGGCTCGGATGAGTTTCAGACATGCTTCGGAAGGTTTCGAACTGAAAATCAAAATCTGGCGTCTGGTGCCTCTGGTGCCACATTTGTGAACACCAGGGTTGCATTTGTGACCTTAACAGTGAAACCACAGGTATCGCAATTGATATGCCTGGGTCGCATTTGCAATGATGCTTAGGGCTGGGCTAGGTTCGCATTTGCGACAAAATTATCGCTTTTGCGAGGGGAACATGGTTCGCAACTACGAACCCATCTTCGCATTTGCGAAATTTTGTTCGCCAATGTGAGGGTTTGCAATTACGAAACCATGTCATAATTGCGATAACTGCAGCTGAACATAAGGCTGGAAGTCCGGATTTCATCTCACATTCTCTCATTTTCGAACCCTAGACTCGGTAGGAGGCGATTTGAAGAGGGGATTTTCATCTACAAACTTTGGGTAAGTGATTTTAATCTATCTCCAACTATATTCCATCAATATATCTTAGATTTTTAAATCAAAATCATGTGAATCAAAATGAAAATTTGTGAAACTTTATCAAAATTTTGAAAAATAAGAATTTGAGTTTTGAGAGTTGATTTGGACTCGAATTTTCAAATAATTCACTTATATGAACTCGTGGGGTCATGGTTAGTCGGAAACTACCATTGGACCCGAGTTTTGACCGAGCGAGCCCGAGTTGACTTTTGTTGACTTTTTAGAAAAAGTGTAAGATCGTAGCTTTATCTATTGTAATTGATTTCCCTTGCATTGTTTGATGATATTAAGTGGATTTTTCTTAGATTTGAGCCTTGTGGATGCATATTTTAGGGGAAAAGCTATTTTTGAGGGTTTAATTGGCCTAGTTGAAGTATCTTGCTTATCTTTGTGTAGGGGAACTACCCCGTAGGATTTAGGATTGATTGTGTCATTATTGTAATGTGAAAGCCATGTACGCAAGATGACGAGTGGGTACACATGTTATATGTGGTATTTGACCGGTTTAGACTACTTAGATTCTTTCCATACTTTAATTGAATTGTCATGCCATGTTCTCAATTATCCTAGTCAACCTATTCTTACTTGTGTTAGTCTATCCTTACATGCCCTAAATGACTTTATTAACACTTGTATACATCTTACTTGATGTTTGGCTCTTATGATTTATTTGAACTTGTTTCCTCTTTTATTGTTACATGTTATCTCTTTTATTGTCGATTTATCATTATTTGAAACTATTGTTGCATGTTATCTCTTTTATTGTTGATTATCATTACTTGAAGTCATTGTTACATATTATGTCTTTCATGGTTGATTATCCTTATTCGAGGTCATCGGTATATGTTATCTCTTTTATTGTGAGTTGTTCTTATTTAGTATCATGGTTACACATTATCTTTCTCATTGTTGAGTTATTGGTGTTGAAGTTCTTAAAGTCGTTATCACATTGAGGCGAAGTGTTAATTGTCGAGACATCTTTCTTGATGAGAAATTTACATTCATTGTTATTGTTGATATTCTTGTACACATTGTGGTTGATCCATGAGCTATTGTTGTGGAAATATTGTTATTGTTGATTATTGGCAAGTTGTGACATATGGGCACATGTGGTGCGAGTTGTTATTTTGATGTTATATTGACGCGCATGCGGTGGTATAAGGATCGGGGTTAACGTGCATGCGGCGGCATAAGGTGGGACTCATGTGCGTGTTTCTGGTAAGGGAATTACATGAAGCCACGCAGCGTCATAAGGTGGGCTAAAGTGCGTGTAGCTATTTTGGGAAAAATATATTCAAAACTATTTAAATGTAAGGCTCACGCGGCGGTAATATGAAAGATTGTGATTGAAATTGAGAAATATGAATACGAGGTGGTACCTCAGTTGTGATTGTTGTTATGTACGCGGCGGTACATCGGTTGTGGATTTTACTGTGCGCGAGGCGGTACCTCGTTGTGATTCTTGTTGTTTATCTCATGTTGCAAAGTGTTTTTGGTGAAAACACTTCTTATTGTTTTGTTCTTCCTTGTTCTATCACTGTATATGATCATTGTTGTTCTCTTTAAATGATTCCTTTATGTTATTTACATGCTTACGATTCCGATATTAGTTCATTTTGTTAACATATTTTGTATCAATTATTTCTCTGCCTTCCATTATTTATCGTTATTATGTTTTCATACTATTTATTTATATCCTAGTAGGTGTCTTGACTTGCCCTTGTCACTATTCTACCGATATTAGGTTTGATACTTACTAGGTACCGTTGTGGTGTACTCATACTACGCTTCTGCACATCTTTTTTTGCAGATCCAGGTATGTCTGCCCATGCCGGACACTAGAGTTGATTTTAGTAGTTACTTTGGAGACTTCAAGGTATACCTGCTTTACATCCGCAGGCCTTGGAGTCCCCTTCTGTTTTAGACATTCCATTGTTTATTTCTCGTTTCAAACAGTATTGTAGTTCGAGACTAGTAGTACTATCTTGTAGAGCTTATGATTCTGTTCCACCAGTTTTGGGGAAAATGTTGGTTATTGTGTTGTTGAGTTATTATTATAGTATGAAGGTTTTATTAGATGTTTTAGTAGTATTTCCGCTATTTCCCTATGCATGTTAGGTTTACCTAGTCGTAGAGACTAGGTGTCATCATGACATCTTCCAGCGGAAAATTGAGATCGTGACTCCATAATGGCCAGTTAAGATGTAGCAATTCAAACATGGTTACTAACATAAAAGAATAATCTCGCGTAGTCATATATTTGATTAAAACTTGAATTATGGAAGGCACACAATCAAACAAGGCAAAATGAAAGGCTAAAGTCTAACCCAAACATAAATAACCCATAGCATCCACATATACGCTTGTTGCCTCGCATATACATTGCTACCAACAAAAATTCAATTAAACAAACAAGGTCATATCCTAAGGGTTATTCTCTCAAATCAAGATTTTGCTAGATACTTAGCTTAACAAGCCAAATCAACCCTCTAAAACCACCTTTCCTTTAGAAATTACCTCTAACCGGCTCAAATAATACTCAATAAGGTCAAATAAAATCATAGGAACCAATTCCAAACAATAAAGCCTCAATCTTTATTCAATTCCCTAAAGTCAACAAAGTAAACCTGGGCCCACGAGGTCAAAACCGGAGATTAAGGGTAGATCCCGTTTATCTATAACCCCACGAGTCTAAATATGTTTTAAGTTTTCAAATCCAAGTGTAAATTGATGCTCAAAATCTCAAATTACACTACCTTAATTTGTAGATAAAACCCCCAAATTTATCTTAAAAGTTCACATTTTAGATGTAGAAATCCACGAGAATTCAAGATCTATGATCAAATTCAAGTGTAAAAATGTATCTCCCAAATAGTAGAGAAATCCCTATTCAAAATCTCCTCCTCTCGTTCTCCAAAACCCAAAAATGTGAAAAACATTGGCAAAATCTCGAAATTTAGACTTAAAATGCCCTGCCAACACTACTCTTCGCGAATGTGGCCACAGCCTCGCGTTTGCGAAGCACTACCATCCACCACTAGAAAATACCTCATTCACGATTGTGGACAGACCCTCGTGATTGCAAAACTTCACCTGGCTCTTCTATGGTAACGTGATTGAACCCCTGCGAACGTGATGCCTAGCTGCCAACCTCCTTCGCGAATGAATTCTCCTCCTCGCGAACGCGAAGACCAAACACCATCAGCTTAATTTCCTTCATCGTGAACGCGAGACACCCCTTGCGAACGCAATGAACCCTAGACACTAGAAAATCTGCCTCCGCCAAATATGCTCCGAGTGCTCTGAAACTCACCCGAGTCTCCTAGGACTCCTTCCAAATATTCCAACAAGTCTATAAATACTAGCTGGACCTGTCCAAGGCCTCAAAACACATACGAAATCATCACATCTTAGAATCAAGGCCAAACCACACGTTGAACTCCCTTACGTTCATAAGCTTCTCAACTTCCAACCAAGCATCCGATTCATGCCTAAACACCTCGGATCTCAACCAACTTTCGCACAAAAGTCCTTTGCAACAACACAAACCTAACCTCACTCTCGTAACAATCAAAATCCGATAATCCCAAAGTCAACTATCAGTCAAAACTTATGAACTCTCTAATTATTCAAACTGTCAACTTTTAGCAAATAGAGTCAAATCCTTTAGGAAATCCAAAATCAAATCCAAACACACGCCCAAGTCCAACTCTTACACCTTAAGGCCTCCAAAATAGAACTAAGTTTTCCAATTCATCTCCAAACCTTCCCAAACCAAATCAACAATCCCACAAGTCATAAAATATCAAATGAATCTACGAGAAGCATCAAATTAGGAAACAAAGTTCTACAACCCAAAACAACCGGTCTGGACAATCGATCTGCTCGTTACATAAATTTCCTCAAAAAGTTATATAGTTTCGCTACTAATATTGGATTGCCATCTATAAGTAGGATTCCAGTCTTTCTCCAACAATAGAGAATAATAATAGTATCACAATCCAAAAATCCCTCCAAAGGTCATAATGGCGCCTAACCTACTTGTTAGGCTAGCCAACACTCAATAACAACAATATGATCCAATTATTAAGCATTTAACTGATTCGCGATATAAATAACAAGGTGGAACAAGTCTCAAATATCAATATAAAAAATACATGAATCTCAGACAGGGTTTAAATGCGACCATAACTGTCTCACATACTCTCCCAAAATCGGGGTTATGACATTGTCACGAGTGATGCAGGTCAACCTGATCATGATACGTTTAAACCTTCAAGACCATTCACGAGAAGTTAAGCTAAAGAGCTTCATGATGCACATTTGATGGTGAAGAAGATCCAAGCGTTTGGCGTGTGAAGTTTGCGTTTGGCATATATTATTGTATAGTTATGGAAGACATTAATTCTTACTTGTTTTGGAGTCCTGCGTGACTATTTCTTAAACTTAGCCAAATTGTGGCCTTTTTGTTAATTAGTTGTTTCCTAGTTGATTTAGGTTAACTAGTTATTCTTTTCCTAGTTGATTTAGGTAAAGGCTCATTCTATATAAGCCTAAACACTTCATTATTTTGATACCTTTGGACATTATAATCAATCAAAAAAACGGCAGCACATTGCTCCCAAAAAATCGTGTGAATTAACTTGTCCAATTTTGGTGTGATTCAAAATTGAACTTGTTCCTTTGTTTGATCGAACAGTTTGCAAGACCATCGTTGTCTTGAGGGTTGTTCGTATAGTATAGGTACTCCGTGACTTCATCAAGAAGGTAAGTAGACTAGTTCCTACTTGTTGTCTTGATAGTTCATTGAGCGTCTTACTTCTATCTTTTGTTTTCTTGTTTCCGCTTTTTTTATATTGCATCAGTTGGTATCAGAGCTTGGAAAGGGTTTGTTTCTACAATCCCAATCCTGTTCTTCGTACCTTAGTTTTAGGTTC
>MCJB01052432.1:0-23547 GCA_002018475.1 Nicotiana obtusifolia | reverse complement strand
AAAGTATATAGAGGTTTAAAATAAATTCTATAACAAATACATATAACCTCTGTACCTGGCATATAATCATAACCATGCAATTTAATACTTAATATCAAAGCATTTAAAGAGTTTTCATCACTCAAAGATATCTGCAAATTTGGGTAAGCATTAAAATAAACTGGGCCATAGGCCAAACTGGTTTGGACAGTCCCAATTAGGGATATTTTCCAGTTTTGATTTCTACCATCTCTGAGAGCTGCTATAAAACTCTCTGGTAAGCCTCTCAAAGTAAGTGGCTTAAAAGCAACTTGTATTAATCCAATATGTAAAAATCTATGAGATTCCCTATAAGGGGCTAAATCATTTTCAGATAATAATCTGAACGTAGCATGATCATTATCCACTGTAATAGTCTCCTCAGTAGTTTTAACTACTTGTTTTAAACCTAATTTTTCAAAAGTACCTAACTGGTATATAACCTTAGGTTGAATCCTAGGAATCGTCCATTTAGTAAGAAGATCTAATTGTTGAGGCATATCATATTCCTCTTTTCTACTGTTTTTAACAGTAGATTGCTTCCTAATAATGATATTCATTAGTAAGAAGTGTTAAACTTAGTCATCTATCCCTATTCTTTCACATGGCTCTGATACCAACTGGACTACAGGATCGCTTCGCTTCTTTCCAAATTTATAAGTAATTAAACTTAAATTTTTTAATTTTAACTTTAGTAAGAAGTTTCTTTAAATATACAAATATTATGTTATATTAATTTAACACAAATAGTTTCAAAAATCATATAACCACACAGATGTTATATTATATTTAAGATTATAAGTTTAAAAAAATATTATTTTTATTTCTTAAACTTTATGCTCAATCAAGTAAATTTATATAAATCGAAATCGAGAGATAATAGCAGAGCAAGTGGCGAAGCTAGAAAATTCAATAAGGATGTTCACATTGCTAGTGGGCTATGCAAGACTTTTCAAATTCTATTTTTTGATCTATAATAAGTAATATTTTACTAGCCAGTGTATTATTTTTTGGTAAAGGGTGTTCAGTTGACCACCTTTAGAATTCACCGGAAAAATATACTGTGTAGGTAAGTAATTTTTGTTTTATAACATATGCATTATATGCTGATTCCCCTTTATTTCGTATATTTACTTATATATATTTTATAACCTTTAATGAAAATTCTAACCCGTCAATGCCGAAAGAGTGATAAAACTTTTGAAACTTTATCAAACATGTCATACTCCCTCCATTCCAATTTATGTAAACTTGTTTGACTGGGTATGGAGTTTAAGAAAAAATGAAGACTTTTGGAATTTGTGGTCCTAAACAAGTCAAAAAGAGGTCCTGCGTATTTGTGTGGTTATAAAAGCTTTTTCATTAAGGGTAAAATTGAAAGCAAAATTATTTTCAAATTTAGAAAGGGGTCATTCTTTTTGGAACGGACAGAAAACGAAATAGGTTCATATAAACTGGAGCGGAGAGAGTAATATTTTTGTGGTTATCTACCACGTTCTTTGCGCGGAGAAGAGGTTATTAAAATATATTTACTTTTATATATTTTAATAACCTTACTGGAACGGACCAAAACGGAAATAAGTTCACCGATAAAAATCGTTATTTTAAACGATGCATATGTAGAAAGACGGGAGCAGAGTCTGCCGTACTGCCAAAATTAAGAGAACTTAAGAACTGGCCAGCTTAAAGAGATCTTGTATGGGGTCGAACTCGGACCGCCTACATGGGGACAAATCGGGCGCTAGTTTATACGGTTGGTATCAATCATAATTACTGTTCGGTGAACCGAGATCAAGATATCAAAGATCGAAGAACGAGACCGAATAACATCGAAGCAGGAATATCGAGGTATCAAAGATCGAAGGTCGAGATCGAGCAACGTCGAATCAGAACTCGAAGCCATGGCATCCGAGATGAACCTATTGAGCTCGATTCGGGGAAATGTCCTAGGGTAAGTTGTCAAATTTGAATGACGAAAAGACCGGAAATCCCGTGATAAGTAAGCATCTCGGCAGGAATCACGGCCTCAATCAATAAGACTATTAAATCAGCACATCAAGAGATATTTTACCTTGTATACAGATTCTTGCCTTGTATAAACAATTATCCCCACGCTATATAAAGAGGCAATGTAATTATTCTAAGACATCTCACGAAACAATCATCAATACATAGAAAAGAAGTCATCTTTTATTATTACTTTATTCGTTAAGTTTCATTCATATTTGCTGTTCATCTTGGAGAAATCAGTCAAGGCCAAGACTATCCAAGGCTTGTGGTTTGCATTTCTTCTCCATTTATTTACTGACTTTAATCTTCATTATATTATTCGTTATTTGTATCAAACCAAATTACGTGTCCGTAAAACCACGTACAAATTCAATTGTTATCCGAAGCCAAGGATAAATAGATCTGATGCTAGACTCCCTAAAAGAAAGAAAGCCACGTATGGATACTCATTCCACTAGAGCAGGATATCATATATAGATTGAAATAGAAAGGGTACAATCTTATGAAGCTCTTAATAGTAAGATGATGAACATACACACAACTACTAGACTATAAAATTGACGATCGAACAACGGAAACATAAAGAGTGCTGCGAAAACTTCATCCATCTAGTCCAAGCAACTAGTATTATTTATTCCATCTTGTATGCCCTATATTCTGCGTCCTGTTGCGGTGTTACCATGCATATATTATTTCACAAATCTTACTGTACCCTGCAATATTCAAAACCAACCAAAAAGATTAAGAAAAGCGGATATAATAATTTGTTATTCAAATTCGAGATTATCCTTCCAAGGTATCAGGAATATACCGATTCAGATTCATACAAAAAAGAGAAAGAGACGTATAATTTGACAGTATTTTAACATAATGATGTAAACAACTTGTCCATATGCATAGATTTAGTGTAGAGTGTGGAAGTTTAAACTTTGTATAATTATAGGTTTTATGCACCCTGCCCCTACCCATGCAACCTTTTTATTTGTGTGGGAGTCATGAGCGTCGAGGGAACTGAAAATTAAAGAAGGATATTAGTTATTTCCCATTTCAATTTATATGTTTTACTTTTTTTAAGGTTTGTTTAAAGGAATATGTCTTTCTATATAGTTTCAAATAATAAGGTTTAACATTCATATTTGACCCTACATGTCACTTTCTTATAGAAATGATATGGTATGTTTCAAACTAGTTTCAAATAATATTTTTGGTATGCCATACATATATTTAGTTTAAAAATCTTTTTCATATATTTTAAAATTTCGTCACAAGTGATCTAGCTAAAATTCACATAATTGAAACTGATACGGAGTGAATACTTACTTGGAGCAGTCAATGGTAGGGCTAATCTTGTAGGGAAGGTTGACACCACATTTGCTAGGGAGACTACCAGCAAGACTGAAGTTGATGCCGCTGATGCGTGCAGCAGCAGATTTAATACAGTTACAAGCCGTCTGTCGATCAGGAGTGGTGGTAGCTTGGCTGTTGAGGGACTTAATTCCACTGCAGCACGGTGCTGGAAGAGCTCCACCTTGCCTCACATAGCTGATGCAAGGTGACAAGCTCGTAACAACCTGCCCACAAGAGATGGCAGCGTCTGCATGGGGCGTTAGCATCACAGCTACTGCTGCCATGCACACCGCCACCAACAATGCTACTTTAGCCATTTTTGAATGAGCTAGTTTAATTTTAAGATAATGTGTTGCAATGGAATTGTTTAATTTTTGCAAGTTCTAATTGGTGTGTCATAAAGGTTGTGAAAGAGCTCCTTATATAGAGGAGTTTTCTAACTGAGGAGTAAGGATTCGGATCCAAGCTAGGCTTGAATTAGTTCATTAGGTGTATTCTTAGGTACGGCTGGTAGTTGGGTACAATTCAATGCTTTTTTCGTGATGTTTCCTGACCTGATTGAATTGAAGTTGATGTACAAAAATACTTGGCTTTTGTTTTTCGGAGTGGTGTTAATAACAATTTCTGAGTTTTTTCCGTGACTTTAACTTTCATGTAGTTAGTGACAGGCTGCTGACAGCTGTTTACAAGACCATGTTATACATGTAACTAATTAGTGGTGCATAATAATTGAATTAGTAATCTGAAATACATGGGTAGACACTTAATTAAAATTGGATAAATTTCCAGATAAGTATCGTAGCAATCCTTGTGACAAAATAGAGATACATCTACTTGGTAGAAGTATGTCTCTTGGATACCCGAGTCTGACCTGGCACCTTGCATGCGTTATCTTCACTATTTGATATGGCTTATTTGATACGTAAACAACAAGTGTATTTCTAGCATCTGGAATGTAGGACCTGGGTGTTCAGGAGATATATTTCTATCAACTAGAGGTATCTATTTGGTCACAAGACTAGCTAAGGTGTCTATTTTACAATTCATGCAACTTTAAGCTTAAGTGTCTATCTATATAGTTAGTCTTCTATTTAATCTTATTTTCTTAAAGTTCTTTTGCTTGTTCCAACTACTTTGTTCAGCTATTACACTTTGCCGTTGTGGTAGGTGAAAGACTAGACAGACAGACTAGTGCCTAGAGGATTAGTTATTTGATGCTCTAATTTATTTAACTATATGTTAAAAAAATGAATTGCGAAATCGTAGTTCCCA
Source organism: Nicotiana obtusifolia (assembly GCA_002018475.1). Classification (NCBI taxonomy): domain Eukaryota; kingdom Viridiplantae; phylum Streptophyta; class Magnoliopsida; order Solanales; family Solanaceae; genus Nicotiana; species Nicotiana obtusifolia. Next base: position 18,900 of record MCJB01052432.1, on the reverse strand, counting down.
CTATTTCCTCGTCTTGTATTTATTTAATATGTTTTTAATATAAAACTTTTCAATACTTATTCTCCCCAAAAGTTGTAATACATATTGTTGCCTCCGGAACGTTTAGTTGGTAGTAGTTAGATCAGAGGTGGAGCAAGGATTTGAAGCTCATGGGTTCGGGATTCTAACTCTTTTAAGTAACTGACTTCTAAAATAAAAATTTGTTCATATTTCATGAATTTCACAAGACAAATACAAAGTCCGCACAAAAAACTACAGGATTCGGCCGAACCCGTTAGCAGAGGGCTAGCTCCGCCCCTGAGTTAGACCCATGTTTGACAATTGACACTCCTAACAGTAGCCCAAGGTTACTAAATAAAAGTTCAACAGTATGTGTTTGTAACGACACGGCCGGTCGTTTTGAGTATTTAGCCCTGATCTCCTATGTATTGTCTCCTCTATGTTATAGTTTGGTTATGTGACTTGCGGGGGTATTTGAGTTTGGTTTCGGGTGAGTTTCGGAGTGAAATGAGACACATAGTCCCTAAGTTGGAGGTTTAAGTTGAAAGAGTTCACCGTAGTTTTACTATTGTGTAAACGGCTCAGGATTAGAGTATGGTGATTTTAGACTTAAGAGTGTGTCCGGATACTAAATTGGAGGTCCGTAGGTTGTTTCGGCGTGAATTGGTGAAAGTTAGAAAGTTGAAGGTTTGAAAGATTGAAAGTTTGACCGGGAGTTGACTTTATTGATATCAGGGTCAGAATCCGATTCCGGAAGTTGGAATAGGTCCATCATGTCATTTATGACTTGTGTGCAAAATTTAAAGTCAATCGGAGTTGTTTTTGTATGAATCGACATTAGTTTTGAAATTCGAAAATTCATAAGTTCATTAGGCTTGAATTGATGCACGATTCGTGGTTCTAGTATTGTTTGATGTGATTTGACGCTTCGAGCATGTTCTTATGATATTTTAGGACTTGTTGGTATGTTTGGTTTAGGTCCCGGGGGCCTCGGGTGTGATTCAGATCAAGTTCGACTTCATTTTTGGCTTTGTGAGACTGCTGAATTTTCTGATTTCTGGTTTCCTTCTTCGCGTTCGCGAGAGAGGTGCCGCGTTCGTGAAGGGTATCTGGGAGGCAGGTGAGGTTTGTTCTTCACATTCGCGAAGATGGCCACGCGTTCGCGAAGGTATAAGGAGTAGTTCATCACGTTCGCGTATGAGGGGTCGCGTTCGCGTAGGCCTAGGCTAAGTGTTCATTTGTGTTCGCGTGGGGGATCTCGCGTTCGCGAAGAGGAATTTGGTAGTTGAGTATTTTGTGCTTCGCGAATGCGAGGCATATTCCGCGTTCGCGAGTAAGAGCACCTGGGCAGCAGAATTTAAGTTTCAATACGAGGGTTCTATCTCATTTTTTCATAATTTGGATCTAGAGAGCTCAGCATGAGGTGGTTTTTTGAGGGTTTTTCAAGGAAATCGTTGAGGAAAGTGATTCTAACCCCGATTGGACAATATTTCATGAATGTATTACTATTTTCATCATTTAATTAGGGATTTGAGTTGGAAATTTTGGAAAAAATTGTGATAACCTCCTAGACTAAATTTTGGGCTTTTGAAAGACGATTTGAGATCGGATTTTAGTAATTCTTGTATGGTTGGACTAGTTATCGAATGGGTGTTCATATTTTACAATACAGGCCGCGGTCTGGATGGGGGCCAGGGTTGACTTTTTGAGTTGACTTTTTATTTTTTTGCAAAGATCGTAAATTTATTATTCGAATTAGTTTCCTATGGTTTATATTTATGGTATGAAGTTTTTTTTGGATAGATTCGAGCCGTTCGGAGTTGGATAATCGAGGGAAAGACCTACTAGTGGATTGAGTTAGCGTGTTTTGAGGTAAGTATCTTGCGTAACTTTGTGTGGGGGATTAATAGGATTTGTGTTGTTTTGTGATAATTGGTGATGTGTGGAAGCCGTGTACGCAAGGTTACGAGTGTGTACTCGAGCTAAATGTGGAAATTTACGGGTTTTAGCTATGTAGATTCCTTTCATGCCTTAATTGAGTTATCCTAACATGTTATCTTCATCATCATTAGTCTATTTCACATGCTCTTTTTGTCTTAGCTCTTATTTGTTAATTGCACTACATGTTTAGTTGTTGTTCTTGGTATATCCTGTTGTTGAAGTTGGTATTGAGTTATAAAGGCCGTGGTTCACATTGAGGCAAAGTGTTAAGTTGTGAGATACTATTTTGTTGAGTTATTCACTTTCCGTTATTATTGCTGAGACTCTTATGTACATTGTGGTTGAGCCATGGGCTCTTTATTGTGAAAACACTGTTATCGTTGGTTTATTTGGTAAGTTGTGATATTGGGCACTTGAGGTGCAAATTGTGATACGTGTCATATTGATACGCATGCGATGGTATAAGGTTTTGGGGTTGAAACGCATGCGGTGAGATAAGGTGGGCTTGATACGCGTGTCTAGTAGGGGAACTACTAGAAGCCATACGGTGTAATAAGTTGGGCTAAAACGCGGGATGCTATTTCAAGATAATGATTTTAAAACTAATTACAAGGCTTCCACGATGATATAAGGAAATTGTGAATTAATTTGTTATTTGAGACTACGAGGTGGTACCTCGATAGTGACTCTTGTTAATACTTTCAATTTATTCACTTGTGTTTTATTGTTTTGTTCCGTGTCATAGCATTCCCTTGTTTTCTTCTGTGATGCATTATTTGCCTTAGTTCAGTGTGGTTATTATCGGTGTTTTTCCTCAATTGTCTAATTTCTATGGTTATCATCATTTCACTGTTATACATTTGTTCAGTTTCTTATTTATTCTAGTAGGGCTTTGACCTGACCTCGTCACTTCTCTACTGAGGTTAGGCTTGGCACTTACTAGGTACCGTTATGGTGTACTCATGCTACACTACTACACATCTTTTGTGCATATCCAGGTACTTTCTACCAGTCCCGGCATCAGTGAGCTGAGTTCGTAATTGGAGACTTCAAGGTACACCTGCTGGCGTCTGCAGGCCTCGGAGTCACGTTCTATCTTTCTATGTTCTCCTCCTTTTATTATATACAGTTGTATGATGATGACTATGATACCATTGTAGGGCTTGTGATTCGATATCACCAGGTTTATGGGAAATTGTATATATTGAGCAGTGAAGTTTATTCTATATAGATGTTGAGTATTTGAGAGTTTATTTGCTATTTCATTTATATTCTACATGTTTGTTAGGCTTACCTAGTCTTAGAGACTGAGTGCCATCACGAAATCTTACGGAGGGAATTGGGGTCGTGACAAGTTGGTATCAGAGCTCTAGGTTCATTGGTGTTCTGGGTCACAAGCAAGTTCAGTAGAGTCTCGCGGATCGATGTGGAGACGTCTGTACTTATCTTTGGGAGGCTATGGAACTGTTAGAAAAAGTTTCACTTCTTTGATTGCTTATCGTGTGAATTTGTTAATTTCAAAATTCTAAATCTCTGTCTTCTATTCTCTCACAGATGGTGAGGAAACGCACAGCTGGATCAGATAGTTAGACACCGGTGCTCCCTGCTAGAGCCGTGAGAGGCCGGGGCCGGGACAGAGGCCGAGGATGGCCACGTGGTGCTGCTAGAGCACCTGCCCGAGCTGCTACAGAGGAGCCACCAGTAGCTCCAGTTGGAGAGCAGGCACCTGAGACGCCTGTTACTACCCCTGCACTTCAGGAGACTCTCGCCTAGTTTTTGAGCATGTTTGTCACTTTACCTCAGGCGAGGTTGATTCCACTAGCTCCTGCCACATCTCAGGCCGGGGAGGAGCACAGACTCCCGCTGCTCGTACCCTAGAGCAGCAGATTTAGGTTGGATAGGTCCCAAAGGTCATACCAATGCAGCCGGCTGTCCTAGTTCTGCCCGAGGTTAGGGTAGCAGCTTTTGAGGGGGAGCAGCTCAGACTCGAGAGGTACAAGAAGTACCACCTCCTAATTTTAGCGGTTTGGCATCAGAGGATGCACAGAGTTTTCTTGACGAGTGCCACCGTATCCTCCGTACTATAGGTACTGTGGAGTCGAGTGGGGTTATTTTCACTACGTTCCAGCTTAAGGGAGCGGCTTATCAGTGGTGGCGAGCGTATGAGTTGGGTTGCCGGCCGAGGTAGCTTCACTCACCTGGGCTCAGTTCTCAAAGATGTTCATGAGGGAGTTTGTTCCCCAGAGTCTTAGGGACTCTGGCGTGCAGACCTATGAATGTATCAGAGTATGCTGTCAGGTTAAGTGAGTTGTCCCGACATGCAGCAGCTTTAGTCTCCACAGTCAGAGAGCGAGTCCGTCGATTTATCGAGGGGCTCAACCACAATATTAGATTCAGCATGGCTCGAGAGATGGAAATTGGCATCCTATACCAGCAGGTAGTGGAGATCGCTAGGAGATTAGAGGGTATGTAGGCTCGGGAGAGAGAGGAGAGGGAGGCCAAGAGGCCTCGAGATTCTGGCACATATAGTGGTGCCCGTGCCCAGTTGCAGCCCGTCATGATAGGGGCTATGTGAGTCGCCCTGTTCATTTAGCACTTCCAGCTTCCAGCGGTATTCCGGCCACTCCCAAGTCTTAGGTCGCCCATTATGCACCACCATTGTCTAGTGCACCTCTTGCACGGGGTGCTTTCAGCGGTCAATCCAACCGATCAGGCCCGAGACAATTCTAGTAGCCATGCCCTCCGAGAGCTTGTTTTGAGTGTGGTGACACTCGTCATATGATGAGGGATTTTCCCGGACTCAGGAGGGGTGCACCTCCACAAATTACTCAGGCTCCGCATATTCTACTGGGTCCTTAGGCTTCTCAGGTCGTGGTTACCACACCAGTTGCCACTCCACCAGCACAGCCAGCTAGAGGTGGAGGTCGGGCGGGTAGAGGTCGCCTGGAGGGGGAGACCAGGCCAGATGTTATGCTCTTCCTACTAGGACGGAGGTAGTTGCATCCGACTCAATTATCATAGGTATTGTTCCGGTTTGTCTTAGAGATGCATCAGTTTTATTTAATCCAGACTCCACTTATTCCTATGTATCATCTTACTTTGCTCCATATTTGGGTATATCACGTGATTCTTTGAATTCTCCTGTCTATGTGTCCACATCTATGGGAGATTCCATTGTTGTTGATCGTGTGTATCGGTCGTGTTTAGTTGTTCTTGGTGGTTTTGAGACCAGAGCTGACCTATTGTTGCTCAATATGGTAGATCTTGATGTTATCTTGGGTATGGACTTGTTGCCTCCCTATCATACTATTCTTTATTGTCATGCCAAGAGGGTGATGTTGGCTATGCCATGTTTGCCGCGGCTGGAGTAGAGGGGTACTTTGGATTATGTTCTTAGTATGGTGGTTTCTTTCCTTAAGGCAACGGATGGTTGGAAAGGGATTTGAGGTGTATCTAGCATATGTGATAGATGTCAATGTTGATACTCCTTATGGCATGCCACCCGATAGGGATATCAATTTTGGTATTGTCTGTTGCCGGGCACTCAGCCCATTTCTATTCCACTATATTGTATGGCCCAACAGAGTTGAAGGAGTTAAAGGAGCAGTTGCAAGAGTTGCTTGATAAGGGTTTCATTCGGCCTAGTGTGTCATCTTGGGGTGCTCTGGTCTTGTTTGTAAAGAAGAAGGATGGTTCTATGCGCATGTGTATTGATTATCGCTAGTTGAACAAGGTTATAGTGAAGAACAGGTATCTATTTCCATGCATTGATGACCTATTTGATCAGCTATAGTGTGCCAGAGTATTCTCAAAGATTGATTTGCGGTCAGGCTATCATCAGTTGAAGATTCAGGAGCCAGATATTCTTAAGACTGCCTTCAGGACTCGGTATGATCATTACGAGTTCCTTGTGATGTCATTTGAGCTGACCAACGCCCCGGCAGCATTCATGCACTTGATGAACAATGTATTCCAGCCTTATCTTGACTTATTCGTCATTGTGTTTATTGACAACATCTTGGTGTACTCCCGAAGCCGGGAGGATCATGAGCAGCACCTGAGGACCATGCTTCAGACCTTGAGAGAAAAGAAGTTGTATGCAGAATTTTCAAAGTGTGAATTTTGGCTTGATTCGGTGGCATTTTTGGGTCATATAGTGTCGAGTGAGGGGATCAAGGTAGAACTGAAGAAGATTGAAGCATTACAGAGTTGGCCCAGACTGTCTTCAGCTATTGAGATCCGAAGTTTTCTTGGTTTGGCAGGGTATTATTATCGATTCGTAGAGGGTTTCTCATCTATTGCTGCACCTATGACCAGATTGACCCAGAAAGGTGTTCCGTTCAGGTGGACCAAGGAGTGTGATGAGAGCTTTCAAAAGCTCATGGCTGCTCTGGCTACAACCCTAGTGTTGGTGTTGCCTATGGGTTTGGGGTCTTACACTATATACTGTGATGCGTCGCGTGTTGGCCTCGGTGTGGTGTTGATGCAGGACGATAGGGTGATTGCCGACGTGTCTAGATAGCTGAAGGTGCATGAGAACAATTGCCCTGTCCACGACCTTGATTTAGCATCTATTGTTCGTGCCTTGAAGATTTGGCAGCACTATTTGTACGGTATCCTTTGTGAGGTCTATACTGACCATCTGAGTCTACAATATCTGTTCAAATAGAAGGATCTTAACTTGCGGCAGCGGCGATGGTTAGAGTTGCTTAAGGACTATGATATCACCATTCTATATCATCCCGGGAAGGCCAATATGGTGGCCGATGCCTTGAGTCGTAAGTCGGAGAGCTTGGGCAATTTAGCATATCTACCGGCAGCGGAGAGGCCATTAGTATTGGATGTTCAAGCCTTGGCTAACCAGTTTGTTAGATTGGATGTTTCAGAGCCGAGTCACGTATTGATTTATGTGGTTTCTCGGTCTTCCCTATATGATTGTATCAGAGAGCGTCAGTATGACGACCCCCATTTGCTTGTCCTTAAGTACACAGTTCGGCACGATGATGCCAAGGAGGTCACTATTGGGGATGACGGTGTATTACAGATGCAGGGCAGGCTATGTGTGCCTAATGTACATGGATTGCGTGAGTTGATTCTTCTGGAGGCCCACAGTTCGTGGTACTCAATTCATCCGGGTGTCGCCAAGATGTATCAGGAATTGAGGCAACACTATTGGTGGAGGAGAATGAAGAAGGACATAGTGGAGTATATAGCTTGGTGCCTAAATTGTCAGCAGGTGAAGTATGAGCATCAGGGGCCAGGTGGATTGCTTCAGAGGCTAGAGATTCCAGAGTGGAAATGGGAGCAGGTTACTATGGATTTTGTTGTTGGGCTCTCACGGACTCAGAGGAAGTTCTATGTAGTATGGGTGATTTTGGATAGGTTGACCAAGTCGGCTCATTTCATTTCAGTGGTGACTACTTATTCTTCAAAGCAACTGGCCTAGGTCTGTATTTGCGAGATTGTCAGACTTCATGGCGTGCCGGTATCCATCATCTTTGACCGGGGTACATAGTTTACAACTCGGTTCTAGAGGGCCGTACAACGTGAGTTAGGCACGCGGGTTGAGTTGAGTACAACATTTCACTCTCAGATGGACAGACAGTCTAGTTGCACTATTTAGATATTGGAGGATGTGCCGTTCATGTGTGATAGAGTTTGGGAGTTCTAGGGATCTGTTCTTGCCGCTCGCGGAGTTTGCCTACAGTAACAGCTACTAGTCAAGCATTCAGATGGCTCCGTATGAGGCTTTGTAAGGGAAGCGATGTAGCTCTCTGGTGGGTTGGTTTGAACCAGGTGAGGCTATGCTATTGGGTACATACTTGGTTCAGGATGCTTTGGTAAAGGTTAAATTGATTCAAGATCGGCTTCTCACAGCCCAATCTAGACAAAAGAGTTATGCGGATCGGAAGGTTCACGATGTTGTATTCATGGTTAGGGAGCGAGTCTTGTTCCGGGTTTCACCCATGAAGGGTGTTATGAGGTTCGGGAAGAAGTGGAAGTTGAGCCCTAGGTATATCAAACCTTTTGAGATTCTTGAGAGGATTGGAGAGGTGGCCTACAGGCTTGCACTACCACCTAGTCAAGTTGCAGTTCATCTAGTATTCCATATTTTTATGCTCCGGAAGTATCACAGTGATCCGTTTCATGTGTTGGATTTCAGCTCAGTCCAGTTGAACAAGGATTTTCTTATATTGAGGAGCCGGTGGCCATTTTGGACAGGCATGTCCGAAAGTTGAGGTCGTAGAACATTGCTTCATTGAAGGTTCAGTGGAGGGGTCAACCAGTCGAATAGGCGACTTGGAGACCGAGCATGATATTCGTAGCCTCTATCATCATCTTTTCACCACTTCAGGTATATTTCTATACTCGTTCGAGGAAGAACGTTTATTTTAAGAGGGGGAGGATATAATGACCCAGCCAGGCATTTTGAGTACTTTAGCCTCGATCCCTTATTTATTTCCTCCTTTATGTTATATTGTGGTTATGTGACTTGCCGGGATATGTGGTTTTAGTTTCAGGTGAGTTTCTGAGTGAAATGGAACACATAGTCCGTTAGTTGGAGGTTTAAATTGAAAGAGTTAACTGCAGTTTGACTTTTGTGTAGATGACTCTGGAATGGAGTTTTGACGGTTCCAATAGCTCTATATGGTGATTTTAGACTTAGGAGTGTGTCAGGATGTTGAATTGGAGGTCCATAGATCGTTTCGGCGTGAATTGGCAAAAATTAGAAAGTTGAAGGTTTGGAAGATTGGAAAGTTTGACCGGAAGTGGACTTTATTGATATCGGGGTTGGAATCCGATTGCGGAAGTTGGAATAGATCCGTCATGTCAATTATGACTTGTGTGCAAAATTTGAAGTCAATCGGAGTTATTTTGGTATGAACCGACATTAGTTTTAAAATTTGAAAGTTCAGAAGTTCATTAGGCTTGAATCGATGCGCGATTCGTGGTTCTAGTGTTGTTTTATGTGATTTGACGCTTCGAGCGTGTTCGTATGATGTCTTAGTATTTGTTGGTATATTTGGTTGAGACCCCGGGAGCCTCGGGTGTGATTCGGATCAAATTCGGCTTCATTTTTGGTTTAGTGAGACTGTTGAATTTTCTGATGTCTGGTTTCTTTTTTCGCGTTTTCGAAGGGTATCTAGGAGGCATGTGAGGTTTGTTCTTCGCGTTCGTGAAGATGGCCACGCTTTCTTGAAGGTATAAGGATTTGTTCACCGCGTTCGCGTATGAGGGGTCGCATTCGCGTAGGCCTGGGCTTAGTGTTCATCGCGTTCGCGTGGGGAATCTCCCATTCGCGAAGAGCAGATTCCTCATTCACGAAGAAGAGCACCTGGGCAGCAGAATTTAAGTTTCAAAAATGAGGGTTCTATCTCATTTTTTCATAATTTGGACCTAGAAAGCTCGGTGTGAGGTGATTAATCGAGGGTTTTCCCAAAAAAATGAGGGGGTAAGTGATTCTAACCCGGATTGGACTATATTTCATGAATCTATTACTATTTTCATCTTCTAATTTGGTATTTGATTTGAAAATTTGGGGAAAAATTGTGAAAACTTCCTAGACTAAATTTATTTTCGTCGTTTGTAGATCACTCGGATAAACGCAGTTACTCGCGAAAGGGGAGTATCCTATAGTTATAGTAGATTAATACACGATCTGTACAAGAGACAGTTGCTTCTTAACTGTAAAATACTTGCACAAATAGCTATAGCAAATAGGAATTGTTTTTATATGATTTCGAACGAAATCATAAAGGAAGAAGATTGGAAAGAATCTACCAGAATAGTTTAAATGGGGTTTTAAAAGGAGATTTGGGATCGGATTTGAGTAATTCTTGCATGGTTGGACTCGTTATCGAATGGGTGTTCGGATTTTTTAAATTTTGGTCGCGGGCCCGGGTTGACTTTTTGAGCTGATTTTTCATTTCTTTGCAAAGATCGTAACTTTATTATTCGAATTAGTTTCCTATAGTTTATATTTATGGTATGAAGTTGTTTTGGCTAGATCCGAGCCGTTCGGAATTGGATAATCGAGGGAAAGGCCTACTAGTGGATTGAGTTAGCGTGTTTTGAGGTAAGTGTCTTGCCTAACTTTGTGTGGGAGAATTATCCCTTAGGATTGATATTGTTTTGGGATAATTGTGATGTGTGAAAGACGTGTACGCAAGGTGACGAGTGTGTACACGGCTAAATGTGGAAATTTACCGGTTTTAGCTATGCATATTCCTTTCATGCCTTAATTGAGTTATCTTAACATGTTATCATCATCATCATTAGTCTATTTCATATGCTCTTTTTGTCTTAGCTCTTATTTGTTAATTGCACAACATGTTTAGTTGAAGTTCTTGTTTCCTTTATTCCATATTCATTATTTAGTCGTTGAATTCTTACTTGAAGCTGGTGTTCTTGGTATATCTTGTTGTTGAAGTTGTATTGAGTTATAAAGACTGTGGTTCACATTGAGGCAAAGTGTTAAGTTTTGAGATACTATTTTGTTGAGTTATTCACTTCTGGTTGTTATTGTTGAGACTCTTGTGTACATTGTGGTTGAGCCATGCGCTCTTTATTGTGAAAATACTGTTATTGTTGGTTTCTTTGGCAAGTTGTGATATTGGGTACTTGAGGTGTGAATTGTGATACGTGTGATATTGATATGCATGCGGTGGTATAAGATTTTTGGGTTGAAACGCATGCGGTGAGATAAGGTGGGCTTGATACGTGTGGCTAGTAAAGGATTTACTAGAAGCCACGCGGTGTGATAAGGTGGGCTAAAATGCGGGATGCTATTCAGGAAAATAATTTTAAAAACTAAATTTAAGGCTCAGACGGTGATATAATATAAGATTGTGAATTGATTTGTGATTTGAGACTACGAGGCGGTACCTCAGTAGTGACTCTTGTTGATACTTTTTATTTCTTCACTTGTGTTTTGTTGTTTTATTCCGTATCATAGCATTCCCTTGTTTTCTTCTATAATACATTATTTACTTTAGTTCAGTGTAGCTATTATCGATGTTTTTCCTTAATTGTCTCATTTATATTGTTATCATCATTTCACTATTATACACTTGTTCGGTTTCTTATTTATTTCAGTAGGGCCTTGACCTAACCTCGTCACTACACTATTGAGGTTAGGCTTGGCACTTACTGAGTACCGTTATGGTGTACTCATGCTACGCTTCTGCACATCTTTTGTGCAAATCCAGGTAACTCCTAACAATCCAGGCATTAGTGAGCTGAGTTCATACTTTGAGACTTCAAGGTACACCTGCCGCTGTCCGCAGGCCTCGGAGTCACATTCTATCTATTTCTATGTTTTCCTCCTTTTATTAGATACAGTTGTATAGGGATGACTATGATACCATTGTAGAGCTTGTGACTCGATATCACTAGATCTTGGGGAAATTGTATATGTTGAGCAGCGAAATTTATTCGATATAGATGTTGAGTATTTGAGAGTTTATTTGTTATTTCAGTTTATTCCGTATTTGTTAGGGTTACCTAGTCTTAAAGACTAGATGTCATTACGACATCCTACGGAGAGAATTGAAGTTGTGACAGTGATTTATTGGATAAAATTCATAAATAACTACTTTTCAGTTTCTGTAACTTAAGAACAACTATTGTTATTGAATGAAATTTAAAATTTCATAACAGTAATTATTTTTCAATTTTAAACTAAAAAGTAAGCCGTGCTATTGCTACTAATTTTATTTATGAAGTAATTCATTATTTAATGGGCTGACAACTAGCTCTTGTGACTATATAGTTAACAGTGCGCAGTCTATTTTCATAGAGTTGAGCAAAGGAAAAAGTAAGAATAGTAAGCATATTTTGTCCCCAATAAATCAGCGTTGGCAACAGAAATTTTGAGTTTGCAAATATTAAGTTAGAATTTTTTTCGTTTTTAGAAATGAGAAAATTATGTATATTCATAGTACCGACTATTCATAATTAGAGAATATATAATTATCTGATCTTTTAGCTCTCAACCAAATCTGTTAATCATTAAATCAAAACTTAATTGACTACTTTTCGAGTAAATGGGCATTGGATATCGACCATCCAAACTAATACTTACTTATTAATGAGCATCTAATGAAGTTTGAAAATTGAAAAAGTAGGAAATGATTCATATTGTCAAGGTTTTTCTTACAAACTTCATAGCCCATAGGCTGGCGGAACTGGAATTCCAATTAAGGGTAGTTAAAATACAAATAAGTAACTATAAAAAGAATTTAAGAGGATTCACATATAAAATATATAGAATTTTTTTTCCTATTTATACAGTGCAATTTTTAAGCGAATGAATCTTAATTTTTATGTTGCTCGAACTCTCAAAAAATGTTATTGAACTCATATGAGATCCTCCGAAAATTTAGGCCCTGTTTGTCCAAATGTTTTTTTCTTTTTCTTGATTTTTTTTCAAAAATATTTTTGTCCATGAAATATTATGAGTTTTTAAAATATTTTCGAAAATGAGTTTTTCAAAAACCAAAAAGTGTTTTCAAAATTTTCAGTAAAACTTTTATGCTCACTAACAAAACTGTAATATTTTTTCAAGTATAATGCATGTCTAAACATAATTTCAAATTCTAAATTTCAAATATTATTTTTTAACTTAATTTCAAATACTACTTTTTTTAAAAAAATTACCAAATGCCTACTTAATATTTTTGAAACTCCATATGTCATTAATGCACACAAGAACGAGCGCAGGACAATTTCATTAATGCATCTTCCAGAAAATGCTAACTAGCTGTAGTTGCTGTCCCTCTGAATAAATCAAGGCATGTCAAGTTTCTAATTTAATGTTTTACGAGGACGTGGCTCTTTCAGCTAACAACTGCAAATGAATTCAATTCTGCACCATTATTAATTCATCTTTTGGGACAGCATATTGATTTTTGAATACTCATGTGCATATGTATCCCCAAAAAAAAAGGATACACATGTGCATTTAATTTATTAATTTCTCATTTTCAAAAGAATAACGGATTACAGTACCAGCGACAATATAATTACGTAAATTCGATTAATGTAGCACTATTTTCTGAAAAATAAATATGTGAATTTAGTAAATAAACAAGAATATTTTAAACCATAGCTTTCTATTTTATAGTTGGAAATGCTCAGAGATTCGAAAAAATATTCAGGAAAAGAAAAACCCATTTAGTTCTCCAATTAGAAATAATATCATGTAAAATAATATACTCTTTGTTCCATTTTATGTGTCATATTTTTTTTTTAGTCTCTTTCAGAAAAATATTCATGCTTTCTTATTCAAAAACAATTCAACTTTAAATTTTTACTATATCCTTAGTGAGATGATTTATAACCAAACAAATGTTTATGAAGTTTAGAGTACAAGTTTCAACACTCTTATTTTTTAGAACTTCGTGTCCAATCAAACACCACCTATTTGGGGGCGAAATAACAAGGTGTCAACGTTAGCAAACTATGAGGCCGTGATAGAGCCTAACATCCACTTGCTAGGCAAGTCAACGTTAGCTAAAGAATTAACTAATTTTAACAATTTAAAAGAAGAATAATAAAAATAATAATAGTATTTAACGACTGATGTACTCTGAAATACATGTAATAAATCCATAAGTAACGCGGTCAGTACTAATCCCAGAAATCCGGAGTCACAAGTACATGAGAGACTGAAATACTACAAATATAATCTGAAATGAAATACAACTGTTCGAAAGAAGATAAACAGTAAAACAAGATAAAAGGGGACTTCAGGGACTGCGAACGAGCGTGCAGCTTTACCACAAGTCTCCTGGATAAATCTGATCCGAGCAAACTTATCCATCGCTGCTAGGACCCACGCCTAGATCTGCACAAGAAGTGCAAAAGTGCAGTATGAGTATAACCGACCCCATGTACTCCGTAAGTGTTGAGTCTAACCTCGATGTAGTAGTGACGAGGCTATGACAAGACACTCACAATAAGCCTGCACGGATAATAAATAATAGAGAACAAAAATATAGAGAAAACGGATAAACTCATAAGAATGGACTCGAAGGTCAACTAACAGAGGCCTCCAAAATAACAACATTTCATAACCTCATATTACATTAGAGAAGTAGACCACAACAACTACAAACTGTTACAACACATCATGCCCAGTTGCGGCATGCAACCCGATCCCAATATCATTTTAATATTGATGATAGGCTATAATCTCATGTTTTAGTCGTTTATTGCACTCTAATTTACTGCACTTTATTCGTATTGAGCTTTAATTGATAGTGTTTTACACTAATTGTGTGTTTTATGCCTTGTAGGAGGATTTCGAGCTATGTAGATGTTACGGAATGAATTCGAGCTATTTGGAGCTTTGAAGTCTGAGTAAAAGCCCAAGGGAATAAGCCGGGATCGTGTTCGGAGGTCGAGAACCACATCTGGATATCAAATAGTCAAAAAAAGCCCGTACTCTGAGAAAACAACACAGCCACGACGCGCCGCTCCTGTAAAAAATTCCTGCTGCCTGTCAGAAACAACTCTCTGGATTTTTCCACTAATGCCCTGCATGGCGCGTCGCCCTATGTGGTGAGTCTATGCAAAATTTACAGAGCAATTGTCCTATTTCGTGGTGTTTTAAAAGGCGTGGGCGTAAGGCGATACATTTTGCAGATGCATCAGCGACGCGTAAGCCCCGAGGCGTAGGAAAAGGTGTTTTCATTTGGGCCCGACCCTACTTCGTATAAATACATGAAAAAACGTTATTTTCTGGACTTTTGACACATCTAGGATCTAAGGAGACTAAGGAGGAGATGGAGAAGCAAAAGCACAGGGAATTCATCCTTCAATCCTCACTCAAGACACGAGTTTGGATCGGTTTATGTTTTTCTTTACTTTAAACATATTTGTGATGACTTACTCCATATCTATGGAGTAGTTCCCTTTAGCGTTTGATGAATTTGGTGTATTGATATTTGTTTGGGGATTATAATTCTAATTTTATGTATTGAATCGTTTTGGATATTTTAATAGTTGCATCAATATTCACATGTTCATGTAATCGAGAGAGGCATAACTTGTGATATCTTTGCATTATCTTATTGGTTAAGTTTATTAATTCTTCTTAGTAACCAAAAGAGGCTAGTTGAATCATTGATTAAACCTAGTTAGGAGGATAATCGAAAGAGGTTCTCCTAAAGACCAATCCACTACGAAGTCGTGCATATCTTTACCGAGCTTAAATTGGTTCATATTGTGAGGCTGAGACTTAATCGAGAGAGGAGTTTCTACTAAACGATTGAACTAATAATTGAGTGAATTTGAGAGACTCACTTGAACAGTAGATGTGAATTAACTAGAGTTAAATCCCAGACATTTATCTTGCACCTATCCAATTAATCCCTATTTTCTCCCATTGATATCTTCCTTGCTTATTTTTGTTTCGATTGTCATTCGTTGATTAGCTTTAGATTCTTAGTTAATTTTAGTTTTTGATCACATAATTCTAAACTGTTGATTATCTTAGATAGAAATCTAGCTACAAACAATAATAATACTGTTTAACTCCAATTCCTGTGGATACGATGTTATATTATAGTATACTCGACTAGCGAGCTAAGTGTGTGTTTTGCGCTCGTCAAATTTTGGCGCTGTTGCCGAGGATTGGCAATCAATAGTGTTTGAAATAGTTGTAGTGCTGATTTATGAATTTTTATTTTTATTTTATTTTATTTTTCCCTTGTTACGGTTGGTGTACTTTGACTGTGCGCAGGTTACATATAAGAGTGGTGCATGACTCGATCTTCTAGGAAAGAATTGCTACCATACGAACCAGAAATTGAAAAACAATTGCGACAATTGAGGAAGGAAAGAAATCTCCCTGAGAATATAGAGAAGGTTGGGCAATCCTCAACCAAAGAAACTATGGCCGGAGATGATGATAATGTAGATCTGGATGCAAGAGAAGCAGCCCAACAAAGAGAAAAAGCTACACGGGATGCTGAAGAAGCAGCTATTAGAGACGTGCAACACATCTTTGAAGAAGAGAGGGGTCATAGACTTAATCAAAAGCAACCCTTGGGTGCAGACCAGTTCAGAAATATACCTCCCGGGACTGGGAGACCACTTCGTGATTATGCTAGACCGGTCCACAACCAACGATTATCAAGTATTAGACCACCTCCAATTGCAGCTAAAAATTTCGAGTTGAAGCAAGGGTTGCTCCAAACCCTTCAAAACTGCTGTGTCTTCATAGGGAAGATGAACGAAGATCCAAACAACCATCTTATGGACTTCGAGGAGATTATGGACATCTCTCAATACAATGGTGTGTCACAATATACTGTTTACTTAAGGACATTCCCTTCCACACTCAAAGATGATGCAAAGCAGTGGCTAGAAGCTTGCCCCAGGGATCAAGTAGAACATGGGAGGAGATGACCAGAAAATTTCTTGATAACTATTTCTCCTCAGCTAAAACGGGAAAGTTTAGAAGAGAGATCCATAACTTCTGCCAGAAAGATACTTAAACTATGTTTGAAGCTTAGGAGAGGTTTAAGGAATTAGTTCGGAAGTGTCAACATAACGGAATTGAACTCTGGATGCAACTCCAGGTATTCTGGGATGGATTGATGATTTGCTCAAATTACACCTTAACAATAGTGTAAGCGATCGATGTCAAATATAGTAACCCAACGAGATTGGGGTCGAATCCCACAGGGAATAGCGTGAAACAATTATCCAATTAATGCAATACTTTACTTAGTCGTAATTCTATCAAGTAGCCAAATAGAATAAATTGGTGTTGAATATGTAAAGAAAAGTAAACTAAGAACTGCAGTTTGAGAATACTTTGAACGTAAAAATATGAATTTAAGATACTAAGGTTGTGTTTCCCCTAATGTAGTAGAATGTTCTTGATATTGATATTGAAATCCGTTCTTGATATGCAATTGGTTCTTATTAACTTATTATCCAATATTTCCCAACACTTGGATAATGTATCCTCTTATGATTCTTCAGAATGCAAAAAAGTCAAACTTAAGAAACACCCAATCATTCGGCAACTTAAAATCTACTTATTCCTAAGTGATTTCGTTAAACAAGGTTTAAGGCCTTGAATTATTGTTATTTATTCCTACCAAACTCTATCTCACTTTTCCAAGATACGATAGCGTAAATTGGCACTCGTTAATGTTTGCAACCACTAACGATTAATTTAAGAACACGAAATAAATAAATATCAAGCTTCTGTCGAATATGGAATCAATACCAAACTCTCAATAACATTCTACCCATCTAGGGTTCACAACCTCAGTATTAGAGTTTAGCTACACATATTGATAACTAAAGAACAAAAAAGAAGAATTGAGTTCATCTTACAAAAATATAGAATTCTCAGTTTTGATCACCCAAAAACTTCTCTCAATTCGAAAAATAACCAAAGGCGGTACTTTGCACTATGAATTCTGACAAGTCTCCTTTCACACAACCCTAGAAAAGCTATTTATAAAAGCCCAAAACCCGAGACGAGCAGCAGTCACGTTTGACCTCAGTACACGTATGCGGTCGCATTCCTGTTGCAGAGCAGGAATGCGGTTCGCAAACCTTCACATTCCATCGCAGATCATACCAGTCAGCTTCCTTCTCATCGCAACTGAAAATGCGGTTCGCATATTGACTCTGCGATTGCAGAATGCGATCGCAGTCTTTACTCTATTTTTCACCCAGACTCTATTCGTGTTTGCGATGAGAATGCGGTTCGCATTCCTGTTTTGCGGTCGCATTTGCGACCGCATTCTCCACCTGAAAGTTAGCTTAGAGTTCTGTCTGCATCTGCAATCTTCCTGCGAATTATGCGACTCGCATAGCTGTTTTGCGATCGCATAATTGAACCTGCGATGCTCCTGACCTTTTTTCTTGCCTTTGGCTGGCTTTTTGGACTTGTTTTCATGCTTCTAGATCTCTTCACTCAATACACTGAAATTACGTAAGTATCGTGATAATTAACAAGTAGAACAAGTTAAACTCTAAACAAATAGTATCAAAATGTGCCGAAATTACCCGGCACATCAACACCCCCAACTTAAGCTCTTGCTTGTCCTCATGCAACTAGCACGACACTGTTCCTAAACTAGACTCTACTTATCAAATATGAAGCAACACTGACCAAGGACGGTGTTTGTTGTTAACATCTTAAGTATAACCATTTTTACCCCTGTACCCCCTTTGAATCATTAAAATGCTCGAAGGCAAACAATCAATTAGTGAACTTTGAGCCTCAACAAAGTAACTAAATGCTACTTTCAGCTGAATTTACTTATGCTTTACTCAAAGCTCAACTGACTATCAACCTAGCAGTGTATGTGCCCTCACTAGAAAGAAAGTCTCACTCTCACAGTATTTATCATAGCAAAATCAAGGGACAAAAGAACTAGTACACTCGCTCTCAGAATAGAATTTCAAGTGCCGCCACCTGCCATGCCATAGGCTTGCCCTTATTTTAATTCATCGCCTAGTTATAAGAACACTTTGGTTAGAGATCACATAAGGACCTTATAAGCTTGTAACGTCGGCTTAAGGAAGGGTAGGATGTAAATTTAGATAATAGTGGCTACTTCCTCCATGAACACTAATTACACTCTTCTTTCTTTCAACCTTTTATTCCTTTTTGACCCCATGGCCTCAATGGCCTTACAATCTCGCATTAAACCCCACTTGCGTACCTCTTTATTTGATTTTGAAGCTTCTTTATACTACCCACATAGAATATTTCTTTTCTTTTTTTTTTCTTTTTTTTCGAAGCTTCCATAGATTAACATGAGCTTTTGAGGTACGGGGTTCCAGTTTTATTTCACGATCTTGCCCATTTTATTATTGATCCCTACCCCCAACTTAACTTTTTACAATATTCTCAATGTTCAAGGAAGAATGGGTTCAAAAGAAGTCATCTTTGATGAATGGGATAAGGTTGTAATGCGGAGG